>VZTI01002108.1:4833-17700 GCA_013397865.1 Struthidea cinerea | reverse complement strand
TTTTTTTTTTTTTTTAATTGCCACATATGGCACATTGCTGAATAGTACATGGAGTTTATTATATCTTAATTAATGAATCTAATTTGCCCCAGTCCTGGCAAGCAAACTCTGCTGAAAAGCTGATTAGTGAGGGGAGTCAACTTAACTGAACACCCTCTTCAGAGATATGACCAGAGCTTGAAGTATACTCATACATGTCAAAGATAGAAAACCATAGGAAGGCAGAAGATGGGGATTGCATTGAGCGGAGAAATAGAAAGACAATGGGTGGAGCCTTTATGGAGATTGGGAGGAAGGTAATGGTGGAAAAGGAAGAAAGATGTGGTAGCAAAACATCAAATGGAAGACGAAAATAACCACAATTGGAGAAACTGGGAATGTCCAACGACACTTTATCCAAGGAGGAGCCAAGCTGGATATGCCTCCTATGCTGTCTGTTGATACTGAGAAAGAAAGGGCTTAAACCAAGCCAAGGAGAGAATCTGCTGTTAAGTGGTCTTTACATCACGTCAGCAGAAAAAGGACTAAATCCAGCAGACATATAAAGAGCAAGAATACTGGCACATGGGGACAGTTCATTTCTTCCTACTGTCAAATTTATGAGTTTAGCCTGGTGGGATGCTACCAGCAGTGATGATGAACACTGCAAACCTGGGCTGTATTTAGCCCACTCAGTCGCTTCTTGGCCAGGCTCCTGATGATTTCAGTGGGAGATTGCATGAGAATGTGCAAGTCCCTCCTCCCCAGAAATAGCAATTCTCCCAAAAAATATTCTGTTAGGTAGCGTGAGCAGGTGTATTGAATTGCTGGCATACTTTTAGTACGCTAGTTAGCACCTCTGATGAGGTCAGTTAAACAATTTCAGCCTTGAATATAGAAATTGAAGCACTTAGGGTTTGTGGGAAGAAGAGCTTTATTTCAGAGAGATGCAGAAATTTGTATGAAAATACGTAACTTGAGGCACACACGAGCAAAAATTACCTAATGAGAACAAGAACCATCTCTAAATGTTCTTTTAATATGTGGAATTGAATGTGTTCAACATTAGGTATGTTGCTACACTTATTTTTCTTCTTATGTAGACAGGCACGAGTCTTCCCTACGTTGCACTTTGTCTAATTCATACCCATGCAAAACACAGACCAAGTGGGAGTAAATCGGGTTGGTTGCCCAAACTAGGACATGCACCTTCTCGTTAAATATGTGAATAACTATTCTGGATGTAAAGGAGCTGAAAACAGTGCTGCTCTTACATAGCATTTGCATGTCTGCTATCATGAAGGATCACACATTGCACACAGTTCCTACACAGTAAGAATTGCAGATGACAAATGTCCCGTTACTCATGTAGCTGGTCATTTTTGTATGCAATTACCAGAATTGCATGCTCAGTTCCAGTAACCATGCGCACAAAAATAGGCTACAACAGCCTGCTTAGGGTTGTTAATAACATGGTCCAAAGTCTCAGTCTTTATTGTTTTGTTGTTTTATGCTGGTTTCGTAAGAGAACTGAGCTAGGAATTAGTTTGGTTGTTGACTATACAAGCAAAAGGAGGCATACATCTACATGTACTGCCAAGGCTGCAGGACTGCAGAATGTCTGAAGTGACCTGCATATGATTTAAATACTGAACTTGGTACAAGGAGCTGATGGGCCAGAAGAGAGATTCTGCACCAGGTGATCAGCTGTAGTGCATGGCTCAAATAAGGACCAAGCAGCTCCTGCAATTTTGCATTTAAGATCCTTTAAAATCCATGCATCTCAAACTATCAGTTCCATAGTGAGGCATCAAGTCCTTGCCATAAGCAATTCAGAGTCAGCCTGCAGTAGCTGAGGAATACTTAATTGTCATTTCTCTTTTTTGCATATCACTGTTCTCATCAGTTCTAGTACGTCGTTTTTTCCCGCCTGTACAAACCTCTTTGCCTTAAAGGATTCATGAAGGAAATAATTAAAAAGTACACAGAGGAAAACTGTCTGAGCAGAAGGGGCAGAAATCCAAGGTGCTGTAGGGAGTTGCCCCAAACACTCTTTTGGATGATTATTAATTTTTTTCTTACTATTATTTTATGACGCTGTTTATGTTTAATTACTCATGTTCTCCTAACCTGTGTGACAGGCATAATGTGAAGAGCAGTAGTAATGATCAAGCTGTGGAAGTGCCAGCTGCTGCCTACGTGCTCAAGCAAGCATAGAGCAGGCCGTGTCAGGAGACAACTGTCTCTTGATTAGATCTGAACTTCTTTTTTTCTCATGTTGATGAAAATGATCCTGACTGTTACTATTTAAATATAAACTATGCCAAAAGATGCTATGAAAAGTGAGAGCTCTCTCAGTTCACTGCCTGTATGGAATAGTAAGTTCATGGGACTTTACTTCAGTGTATGCAGTTAAAATGTGCACTGGTTTAGTTGTAAAAGACACAGTTGGTCTATTTGGGTGTTTTTCATCTGAAAATTAAGTCTTTAGAGGAGAGAAAACAACCCAATAAACTCATAAGTTCTGTTACTCTCAAGTCAATCGTAGGAACCTGGGGTGCAAAAGTTGAGCGAGCAATGGTCATTTTTTAGTATTGCTAGGATGAGTATTTGATTTTTATGTGAAAGACAGTATAAAAGAAAATCACGGGGCAGAAATAGAAGTGAAACTGTAGACAAATGAGAAATATGTGGTTAAATAATGAGTAAATAATGCAGCACCTGCTGCATCAAGGTGCTGTATGATCACTCATCCTTGGAGCAGTTTGCTTCTGGGGGGCTGCTCACTACAAATCAATGGCAAGGACTCACTCAGGGCAAATTTTGCCAGATGCGCTGTGGTGTGAATGCTTGGCTTCTTCACCTGTAGTAAGCTACACATCAGAGGGAAGTGGTGGGGTACAGCCTGCATTCTCTCTTGCTCCTCCCTCTCATTCCAAGGTGTTGGTCAAGTCCCTAAATCATCCTGCCTCCTAGCTTCATAAAATGGGCGTGCCAGTGCTTTCCTCCCATTTGTAATGTCATTATTGTTGCTTAATTATATAAAATCCATATCTTCTCTGGTGGCCCTTCATTGTCACTGTAGTGCTGCTGTGAAGCAGTTCTGTTTTGTCTGTGTGGTAATACATCTAGTTGAAGTCTTGCTCAGGTTACAAGTGGAATGAAGCTGCCAAGATGTTTATCTAGCTTTCTTCGGCTGCTTTTGAGATTCTCGGTAGATACATGTAAGTTCTGTAATTCATGGCTTTGTGTGTTCCTATGTATTGCCATTACACTGGAATACATCAAAGAAAGCAAACCAAGCCAGAGGGTTTCACTGGTGACCACACTGAAAAGGAGATGCAAGCTGTAGGTGAATTCTAACAGAATATTCCAGGAGGCGATATTTGACTTTGATAAATTTTCGGAGAAAGGGCTGCCATTTCTGTGTTTGTGCAATGCATAATGGGACCCTTACCTGGCTTCTCTGCCCTGCCAAAACATGAATGAAAAATAGGATTACTTGTCTGAGGAACAGCTCTGTCTTTCACATCGAAACTCAGCAATAAATGATTCTTGTGTGAGTGGTCTCAAGAGACACTTTCCTTGTAAAGGAGTCAAGTGATTGATGAGGCATCTCACATTTTAAACATTATACAGGTGAAAACATTGGAGTATTTTGTGCCCTTGCCTGCTGCTGTGTATGCCTGAACAGTTTGCTTGCTTTTTAATTGTGGAACTGAAGAAGGTTTGGTAAATAGGGCAAGACCATTAGAAAATGCTAACTGTTTTCCTTCTGTAATGAAGTTTTTCATGTTTGACCGCTGCAGGGTGAAGTAATGAAGTTTTTGGTAGCAGATCCAAAATTCCTTTCTTCTTTAATTGATAGTATTTAAGAGAAGAAGGTCATTGAGAGGACAGATTTCAAGAAGTGGTATACACATTTGATGATGTTTTGGAAAAAAACAGAGCATATTAGCCATGCTTTTAAAGTGTATATGGCTAATGCACTGCCAAATCTGTGGAATTTTATAGGCAGCTACTGTGAATAGCAATAGCAGGCAATGAATCTGCTTTTTACCCCTACTAACACTGGTACTGTGAGCTTTAGGAGATCTTATTGCTTCTTTAAAACTTATTTCAACATAGTTTCAGCCCTGTCAGTAAATCTCTGCTGTGCTACCAGTAATATGCATTGTCTCCCAGGACCCTGCAATGTTCCACACAAAATCCTGAAAGCTGGCACTGGTGTGTGATGGAGTACCATTGGAAAAGAAAAAGGAACAAATCTGTGGTGATACAGAGAGAATACCTAGGGAAAAGAAATTTTAAAAATATTCAAGGGAAAAGTACACTACAGTAGAAATGAGGAGAAGAGAACAAAATCTCGGTGTGGGGTGGCATGTTTTGAGGATGAAGGAGAAATAGGAAAGTAAGGCCAAGTTTAAGATAAGATGTTTGTGAGCAGGAGGTTGATGCTCAAAAGAGAAATGAGACAAGCATGAATGAAAGAAAAAGACTGGGAGACACATCAAATTAGGAAGGAAACACCTTAAAATAAAAAGAGATAAATGGGATTTTACAGGAAAGTAAATTCACCAAAACATGGGAAAGATTTAAACAACAAAGAAAGTGAGAGGAATTAAATACCAAAGTAAGGGAAGGATGGAAGAAAACAAAATACTGATCTTTAAAAAGAAAATAAAATAGTTATATTCATTTTATTGATTTATTGGAAGATTGTGTGGTGAGTTTAATGTCTGCCCTGAAAGTGAAAGATGTCATAGGAAAAACTATGATTTTTTTTTTCCCAGGCTTTCCTGTGCAGGAAATGTAATAGGAAGTTATTTTTATTAATGAAGATCAGAGAATATGCAACAACAAACTACCAAGAATGGTGTGGAAAATCCGGTTATTTTTTCAGTCAGACCAGAAGAACCTGTGGCCATTGACCAGCAGGAGCCTAAGGGTCAGATTATTAAGCAGCAGGATCAGTGAACTTCATGGCAATTGGAATCTGTGCATCTTTAAATACTCACCAACAAACTTACATTATAGTCAAAGAGAAATCTTGAACACTGTGTAGCTGGTGTTTGTAGCCATTCATTAATTGCTTTGTGCTCTGTTTTGTCTGCCTAATCAACACAAACAGCAGACTTGTTTGATTTCATTTGCAAATGTGAAACCAATTGATTTTACGGCAATATACTGCTTGCTGAGCAGTAGTTTTCCATCAAGACAGTCAGGTTACACCAGTCACCAAAAACTGATGAGCCAGAACAGTGAGAGCCTTGGATAGAGAGACAAGGTCTTTGGCAGAATGTTTTGGAATTTGTCAGGGGGAATGCACCCCTCGGTTCAGCCGTGATGCTGAGTGTGCTGGAAGGACTTGATCCTTTCAAAAGCTATGACAAGCTGTGGCAATACTCAGCCCACATCCATAACACACTTACAAGGGACTGTGAGATGACGGAATGAGGAGCACAGTGCCTTTATTTGCAGCAATAGGATGTGTTTCATCTGTAAAAGAGATATTCAGCTGTTTGCCTTGTCTGGACTTAACCAGTGACTAGTGTTTTGTCTTAACGGGTTTGGTTGAACATATATGCAGAGTAAAAAAATATTTGTTTATGGGCAGGACATGCATAAGTTTTTTAATAAATAAAGTGTGAACTTGAAGCATTAAATGTGACATGCATTGTTGTGTGCTACTACCTGCTAAGAGTTCTTCTTTGTAGTGTCCTACTTGGACTCAAGCACTAAAGCTTTCATCAAAGCAAGTCTGATTATTTTGCACACGGTTTTCCTGAAAGGATGTTATGATTTTCTAGATGTTTGGTGGCTGGTGATAAATTAGGCTTTTATGATGTCATGTGAAAGGCCACTGCTTGGACTTCCTTCTCTATCAAGCGCACCGGAGAATACATTTGGGACATACTCAGCATCAGAAATTATCCTACCTTGTTTTATTTTAACCCTTTTGTGGACTCTTGCTTGTCTTGTAACTGCATTCAGGCAAGGATAGCTTCGTTTTTGCAGACAGGAGCCCCACGGTATCATGTTCTGAGTCTCCTCCATATGGGGACTTGGAAAATTTTTTTCCCCTTGGGTAAAAAGATCTCAGTTCTTGGTCTCCCTTTAAGCTTTTCACAGCTTAAGCTCTCTCCAGATACTTTGTCTTGAAAAGGCTTTTCAAATCGGATGGGCATTTTATTGAGAAATCGGAATGCAGTGAGGGGTGGGGGATAAGGTGATGCATCCCATAAATTAGGTCGGGTTTATGACTGTGTAGAGGGAGGCTGCTTCTAAAAAAACAGCCAGCAGTAAAAGGCAGATTGTGATTTTGTCCAGAGAAGCAGCAGCTCTCTTCTTCATCCCCCATACTGCAGGGAGGGAGTATTTTACAGCTTCTTTTTGAACAATGAGAAATGACTGAACATCCTCCATGCTCTTAGGTACTAGCTAATCCATAGCAGGGAGGAAAGGCAGGAAGAGAGAAATATCCATCCCCTCTCTGTCCTCTTCCCCCAGATCTTACCGCAAGCTTCAGAGGGACAGAGGTTCATGTAACACTCACTCAGAGGTGAGGAAGGGGGTGTCATCTCTCCTGCCCAACTTCAGGGTGGTGAGGTGAACACAGGGCAAAGACAGCAACCGCTGTTACAGGTGGTTTAGTTAGATTTTTTCAATTACATGCTCTTTAGGTGAAAAATTCCACTTTGAATGAATTAATATTTTTATTAGGGCAAGTATAACAGCACACTGTTCCAAAAAATATTTTAATATAATTTTGGTGTTAACAAATGCCGTGATTTTTTCAGAAATGTGAATGTCCATGGGGTAGCAAAATCACCACAAACAATGCATCCTGTATAAGAAAAAGAATAACTCTATGAAGAAGTAATATCCTGAGTTCATAGATCTGCATTCATTAAATTGCTGCTTAATGCTCTAAAAGTAGATAGATAAATATCTGTAAGTAGAATACAAGATAGCTGTCCTAATGTTTACTGTTTTGTTGCTTATCATTTGTATTTGACTAGTGATGATAACTCAATTTGTTTACATTTCCAATAAAAGTTACTATAAATGAAGTAATTTTCAGTGGAATAAGAGAAGAAATTAAGTAGGCTTGCATCATGGATTGCTGGGGTTATCAGTTTTCCTATTCATCTTGACATGTCAGTCAAGACAGCCAACCCCAGGGTCTGTGTTCCATTTCCAGTGAAAAAGACATTATTCCTGCACAACAAACCCAGCTGAAATCAAACGACTTCACAAAGAGATTTCCTGATCTTTGCAGAAAATGTGAAGAGTAGGGAGTGATGAGAAAACTAATCAGAGTGGATTAAAAAAAAGGTGAGAATTACATGTGATAATTTTCAAGGTACCGTGCCCTCACCTGAATAATATATAATGCAGCAATAAAACCACGTATGATGAGGACATTATTATCTTACTCTCCCCGCCAAAGTAGTTGTCAGAGTGGAGAATAGGTAAAGCAAGAAGAAAACACATTGAATAGTGAGCAAAAGCAGGACTTGAAGGCACCTGTGAAAAGAGAAGAAACCTGTTTTTTTCCTATACTACAGCTGTTATCCCTCCATATGAAAGAGGTTCACCTGTCACAGGGTCTTGGTTTTTAGTGATGTGCCGGTGACACGTTTGTCCAGGGAGCCTGAAGAAACATGCTTGTATACAATCTCCCCAAAACCTCTGCTGTAAAAGGAAAATTCACAAATGCTTCTAACCCATGTCATGCAAAATCCACATTATTCAAACAACTCTTAATGCCCAGGTTAGTTTGAGACATGCAATGGTCAGCTCACACGTCAGCAGCCAGGCCACAGGGCAGTGGAAGTCAGTGGGGGGGGTACCACCTGTGACCAGCATTTGCAAAGAGCATTTATATTTTGTTATAAGAGTAGGAAAATCTTACTTTGATAATTATTCATTTGCATTTTAGCAAACATGCTAAAGATTTTAGCTGTGATGTGTGTATTTGGATGACCTGGTACAACCTATCAGAAAGAAGATGTTTCTTCTGGAGCAAGGCCGGAGGAGGGCTGGAAAGATGGTCAGAGGGCTGGAGCACGCTTCCTATGAAGACAGGCTGAGAGGTTGTTCAGCCTGGAGAAAAGAAGGCTCTGGGGAAACAACAGAGCAACCTTCCAGTACCTGTGGGGGATCTACAAGAGAACTGGAGAGAGACTTTATACAAAAGCATGTAGTGAGAGGACAAGGGGGAATGGCTTTAAACTGAAAGAGGGTTCAGATTCGATATTAGGAAGAAATTCTTTACTGTGAGGGTGGTGAGGCACAGGAACAGGTTGCCCAGAGAAGCTGTGGATGTCCCATCCATGGAAGTGTTCAATGCCATGTTAGATGGGACTTGGAGCAACCGTGTCTAGTGGAAGGTGTCCCTGCCCATGGCAGGGGGGTTGGAACTCGATGATCTTTACTGTCCCTTCCAACCCAAACCTTTCTGTGATTCTGGGACTGTGTCCAGCCCTAATACCTGAACTATCATAATTATGGTCTGTATATGGCAAATGGAGTGGGTTTGATTTTCTTCCTCTCCTCCAGAAGTTCCCTGCTTTATTTAGGAGAAGGATTCCTGTGAACTAGAAATGATCTTGCCATTCAGAAGCCTCTTTGGCACTTTGCAGGGCCATGAGCTGAGGTTACAACTGCACTTACATCCAAGCTGGGGAGCAACTTCCAGGTCTTCCCAGGCGTGCAAAATTGGGCCTCGGGGCAAACTACGAGGGATGGAAGCACCCGCCTCACTGCAGCCAGCTGCGGGAATTTTGCTGTTTGCAGCAGCAGGGTTTTCCCTGCTGCGGGGGGAACATTCTTCGGACTGCCTCATGCATGGCAACCTGAAAAGCAGCCGTGGTCCCCCTTGCAGCGGGATGCCCTGGCACAGAGCTGTGCGGGACGGCTCCTGATGTGTGAGCTGAGCTCCGGATCCAAAGCGAGTGAAATTCAGCACTGGCTTCGGGGACATCGGGCTGTAATTCGGGAGGAATTTTATCTGGCTCGAGGGACGGCACTGGCCAAGATGTTTTCTCAGGCTTCGCTTGGCAAATGGACAGATCTGAGTAGTGCTCAGCCCTGTGAGGGGCTCTTGTGCCTGCAGCTCCGCCGGTGCTTGCTCCGGGGCCGAGGTCTCTCCTCCCAGGCTGCAGCCCCGCGTCCATGAGCGGGAGCACCGCCTCCGGCTGAGCGATTCGGGTCCGGCTGCGGGCCCCGGAGGCACCTGGGGCCAGCTCCGCCTGCCTCAGCGCTTTATCTGTGCTGGCGGTGCGGCTGCCAGGACCGGCGCTGAGTGAGCCCATTTCCCCAGAGCGGAGCATTGTTCCCGGCCTCCGGCCGCCGCGTGGCCCCGCTGATGGACAATACCACCCGTCCCCCACTTCCTGAGCAGACCAGACAGCTTGCTGTTTTCTTCGAGTCTCTTATCACCCCCTGTCATTGAAAGAGAGGTCTGGCTTCGGCTTCGGTCGGGGCTGATAGGCAGCAGCGAAGTGGAAAAGGCGCAGGGGAGGGAGGGGAAGAGGAGGAGGAGGGGGGAGAGGAGCTCCATTACTGTTATTATCGCCCTAATGTTTATTGCTGTTCCGAGTTCATTTACCTTAACCCTTTGGAAGCTGGTCAAATTAAAGATTATCAAACTGATAAGATAAAGCCGCTGTTCTAACGCCCCTGGTTCCTGGCGGAAAAGCGAAGGTTGCGCTGAGGTTTTATTGCCTGCGTGGTTTGTGTTGATGCCTTATTGCTGGAGTACAGTGGGGTCCCGAGATAAGACCTTACCCTAAAGATGCCTAGCACTCGCAGCCTGCCAAGGTCCGTCAGCTGTACAGGGGCTCAGCGCCGTGCAGAATCAGTCCTTTCAAGTCATTCCTTCCCCTTCCCTTCCTCCTCAACATGGTTTTAGTAAAGATTAAACTTTCTGAATAGGGAGGGGATTTGCATAGGAAAACATGCTAGGGGAAAAAAACCATTATGCTTCTTATTTTCAATGGCATTTAGTTATATGTGAGTTTCAGCCTATTGGTTGCTTTTGCCTTTTGCCTTTTCCTGTGGTTCTTTGCGAACAATACTGTCTTTCTGCAAAAGACTGCTGACCCAAGAGTGGAAAGCAGTCTGTTCATGCTGCATTAAAACAAATTTAGATCAGGAACCAAATTCACTGGCATTCTTCTATTCCCTTGGTACCCCAACTGCTCCACAACTTTGCTTTTCTAAGAACAGTGGAAAGAAAAAATGAAAACTGAGCAACAACAAATTTTGGCTCATCTTAAATTCCTGGAGATCTTTACTGTGCTCCTTGTTAGGCTTGGGCTTCGCTCTTCAGTATGTTTTATCTTCAGTCTCCTCATACTTACTATGGAGATAGGAGTCTCTTGCTTTATAATTATACTGGGTTTTCATCCCTGTTACTATAGATATTATAACAAACATTACCCTTTGCAAAGAAGCCAAGCCAGTGTTCTCTGTCCCGTGGATCTCCAGAAGAACACGCAGAGCAGCGCACAGGAGACACAGTGCTCATTACTGTGACTCCTTCTGGGGTTCGATCCAAGCTCGGCTGAGCCGTGCATTGAATTTTGCACCAGTAAGGCGCATGTTTACAGGCTCTACAGCTCTGATTTAGTGAGATACTTCTACTTTTCTTAGCAGGGTGATCAGAAGAAGTCACAGTAACTGTTTTCCAATGTTGCATCTGGGTTAAGATGTGATGTCCCTGGGCCTGGTGGCAAGTGTGGCAGAACACAAGGGAACAGGGCATAAGGTTGATGGTGAAAGAACTGCCTAGTGAGCAATGCATACGGTCTCCTGACTGTTTGCAACACCTCAACAAGGCTGTTCTCCAAGCAATAAGCTGCAGCAGATGCACATATATACTGTGGGGCTGGTGTTACTACTGAGATTTACTACTTGAACCCTCGTTAAAAAATGCTATGCAAAATGCTTCAAGAAGTACACAAAAGGGGAGATTATTTTGTAAGATAAACCTTAGTGTATACATTACTGTGATATAACTTTTTAGTAGGGCTTGTTGTGATAGGTCAAAGGGTAATAGGGTAATCATTTTAAACTGAAAGAGGGTAGATTTAGACAAAATATAGGGCAGAAACTTTTTACGATTAGTGGTGAAACACTGAAGCACCTAAAGCAAATTGCCCAGAGAGATGGAAGATGCCACATCCCTGGAAACCTTCGAGGTCAGGTTGGATGGGTCTCTGGATGGCCTAGTTGGAGATGCCCCTACTCAGTGCAGAAGGGTTGGACTATATGAGCTTAAAGGTGCCTTCCAACCCAAACCATTATAGGATTCTGTGATAATGATGAAAACACAAAACTGCAGTCTAATCAAGTATCTATGTTTATTTTTTTTTCTTTTAATGGGATAAGTTAAAGCTAAAAATTGACAGTTTTAAGAAGGAAATAAGGAAAATAAAGCACAAGTGGGGTTTGCAGGGACCTTTGGCCCCTCTATTCTTGAAATCTTTTCTGACAAAACATCTTGAGCAAAAGAGTGCAAGACTAAACACTCAAGCCAGAGCCTCCACCAAGCTGGGTTAGTGCTCTTTGCTTATGGGAGCTCTGATGTAATAAATCATCTTCCAAGCAGTTGTGCTGATTGTGAACGTAACCCTGGCCGCTTTTCAGATGCAGTTATACTGTTGTGTTCTTAGATCAAGTTTGTTTATTTTTAGAGGTAAAGCCTTGTCTGTGCTTCAGCAAGCAGAGCTGGGCACAATTCCATCACAGGTGTTTTACTGAGGACTTGATCTCGGTTTTATTCTTGTGTAAGAGAAAGCAAAAGCTGGCACTGGGTGCTGGCTTCAGTAAAGGCACATTTGAAAGGGAATCAGCTGAGCTGTAGTAATAAAGGAAGCCTTGGCCTTCTTTCAGGCCACCCTATCTCCTTTTTCTTACATTGTCTTGAGGCTTTAAATTTTCAGTTAAAGTTAATTGAATGAGACAGTGATACAGTGCACAGTGAAACCAGATCAATCACTGCATGAGACAAAATAGGAGTCACAATGTCACTCAGGACAAGAGCTTGGGAAATGTGATATTTACATTAAAATATTTTACATTTTTGTCTCATGGTTTAAGAATCAAATTTAAAAATGCCTTACCGCATTGCATAACAAATTTCTCTCTGCTTATCTGTATGCATTTGTGTGTGTGCATTTGGACAACAAAATTGAATAATCGTAAAAGCAAATTTAGTAATAATGGGGTATTTTCTACACAGTTACACAGCCTCAATTGCAGAAAATGTAAAACAGAAAAACTCACACCATAGGAACTCATTCTGTTCTCTGAGAGGCAGTCATATGACAGTGAGCTGCACATAAAGCCATAGGAGAATTTACTTGCTCATATTAAGTGGCAACAGAGAATTTGGCTGCTGTCTTTTCCATCTTCCTTCCCTTTAAATATTTACCTGGATATTGTTTCTGACTCCTAGCTTGCTGTTAAAACTTGTCATTACTAGTCACTTATGTTAACTGTTCGCATGGAAAATAAGGAGTTGTTCCTTACAAAATGGATAACTAAAAGCAAAGACTTGATTTTATGTTCATGATCTGAGGGCTGTAAAAACAACAGAAAGCCTTAATCAGTGTTTTTAGGGTTATAGACTCTTAGCTCAGTATCTAAATCCTCAGAGTTTTCAGGGAGTCAAAGGGCTTTGTTTCCCTGTCAGAATGTAAAGCACAATGTCACTGAAAAAGTAATCCTGCAGGAATACAAAATGTGAAGTGGTGTCATTTCATCAGATGCTTCTCCATCAGGAAGAGGGATGTGGGGCTGTTTATATTCAGCAGCAGCTCTTTTTCAAGAACCACCCCCATTTCACCAAACCACCTCCCTACCCTCCCAAAAAAA
>VZTI01002091.1:641087-681823 GCA_013397865.1 Struthidea cinerea | reverse complement strand
GTAGGGAACCCTCACCCACACTGCTTTTGAATATAAATGTATCAATTTAGCCTTTAGACACTGATTCATCAAAGCTAGAAATATTTTTGAATAATAAAACTCAACAGTAAATCAATCATAAGGATTAATGGTAAGACTTCTTAAAATCATAAAATTTAAAATTATAGACTGGAGGTTAGAATTAAATTGTTCATAGGCAACTGTACTGAATGATTTTCAAAGGCAATGTGTGCAAAGAAAATTATGGCTATTCAAACAATGTAATTCAAATCTTACCAGAATTAATCAGGAAGAAGGCAGAATGATAATATTTTAATTCAAGTATCTCAGTTAGCAACTGATCTGATTTAGTGGGAATCTTAAAAACTCCCTTGAGAAGGAGAGGAGTTCATATTCCAGAGGACAGAGTAGTTTTCTTCTTTATTTAGCAATGATGTATTTAAATCAAATTTTCCTTGCCCGCTTTAATGCTAACATAAAACTGTGTCTACACAGAACTGGTTTCCAGGGATAACAGAGTGAGATGATAGGGTCTGTTGTCAAAGCATCTGTTGGTTTTAGACTGTATTACATAATTTTGTAGGAAATAGTAAAGTAGAACAATTTTCATCTCTGTAAGAATCAATGGAATAGAAATATCAGGAGGTTTTGATTAAAAATTGATATAGAATTGTAGAATAATTTAAGTTGGAGAAGTTCCCTAAGATCATGAAGTCCATCCATTGCTGTGTGTGAGAAGAGAATTTTAATTGTATTGATTTGGTTATAAGTGGAAATTTGATGGAGAATAGTGCACTGTTCTCCACTATAAAAATAAGAAGTTGCACTATGTTTGTTATTGTACCAAACATCTTGCAAACTTTAAACATGCATTTTTTTTGTGGCCAGATTGCACACTTGCAGAATCCTGAAACAGCTGTGAAACAGAGCTACTTCTTTGTTATTTCTGAGGATGAAGCAATGATATTTTTATAGTAACAAGGAGTCTGTGTTAATTGAAGATGGTTTCTATTTTGATGAGCATCACTTACAGAAGGACTTTTTAATATTGCAGAATGCAGACAGGAACTAATCTCACTCTTTGGAGTATACTACTATGGGGCACCTTGCATAAGGTGCATCTTTATTTTCAACGAATTGTTTTTGCTATATTCCATTATTCCATGTGAAATTTTATCAGATTCAGGATCTTTTCTGTAGTGCATTGAGAGGAAGAGGTTTCTGCGGTTTTTACTTTTGCAATTATCCTCTGCTCCCTTGTCTGAAACACTTGCAACTGGTGAAAACACAAAATAATTGTTAGTGTAGTTTCTGTCTAAGCAGATTTTTTGACAATCCTTTAGCCCTTGTGATATGATGAGCCTAAAAGCAGACTTAATTTTTGACTTCATGTTGACTTAAATATTTCAAGCTTTATCTCTTTTACCAGCCTAGTGGAGGTTCAGATTTCTTCATCATTTAAATTATAGAAGCATTGCAACTAAATTCTGCCTTTTTAGTGCTGGAAGATGGCATATCCTGGAGTAATTTTTGTCAAGGTAATGCATTTGTTCAATTTTTTGGTCCCGGGGGTATTCTGGAATAAGGGCAAGGTGGAACTTGATATTCTTTTTGTCAATGAAAATGTATGTTTCCTGAAAAGTGACTTAAAAGTTATGGAAATTATTTATTTTCATGGAGATGCTTTATATCATTCTTTTCCCTGTGCATTATGCAGGAGACTTATAACATAATTTCTTTACTGTTTTTCTTTCTTAGAATCTTTTTCCAGACAAGTTGCTGAACACGCTGTGTCTGTATTCATTCAGAATGATAATATATAGATTCCTTCAGCATGCATAAGTCTGCAATGTAAATACTTCTTTCAGGTCATAGGAGGGAGGAGAACTTTTGTTTAGTTCTCTAGGGAGTCTAATCCAGAAACTAAGATGTGAAGCAGACAAGAAAAAGTAGGGGGATTGTGCTGTGACATGGAACCGGCCCAGTGAAGTAGTTACCGAAATTTTGTAAAGAGAAAAGTAGCCTGAGACAAGGACACAGGCCCAATTCAGTCCTCCAAACGTATCAAAACAGGTTTCTTCAAAGGAAGATAGGAGTATCACCAGTTTACAAATTGTTTTCCAAGGAAATGTAAGTAGGGTGGTATTTGTGAAGCCAAGCGGCATGTGAGGATGTGTCTGTTCTAAAGCGATGTTACGGTTTTCGTTTTGTCCACCGCTATAGTATCAGCACAGTGCTGATAGGGGGCCGCAGTGCCAGCCTTGTTTGGTGCCAGAAGGGAGCAACCCTACCCATGTTCTGTGCGTGGTTCGTGGTGACAGAAGCAGATTACCACAGTAACTCAAGGTACTTCAAAGCCTCGGTACTTGGCAACACAAATTGTATCTTGCACTGATGAGCAAGAGCTCAAGGAGCTTTTGCTCTGTGTGTCCTGGCAGTGCTCATCTACTCCCAACTGTCTCTGCTAACTCCTCCTGCAGTTTCCAGGATGTTATTTCTGATATGCCTGTGCACTCATGTGGTGTCATTCATTGGTGATCTCCATTCCAGTCCCATTTCCCCAGCTCTTTTACCCATTTCTGCACTGCCAGCTCCTGGTCGGTAGTTCTTGATCTCACTGTAGTCCTACCTGTGCTCTAAAATTGGTATCTTTTCTTCATACTACATTCTTGAGGGGTATAAGCCCTATGGAGGCTACATGCTGAACTGAGAGATCTAGGAACAAACCACACAGGCCTTTGCATATGCAGGGTTATGAACAGGGCTGGCACTAACAGAGGTTTCTAGCAGACGATTAATTGGTTTTTAAAATAGTCCAGCTTTTGGTTTTCAAAAGCAATTGGGTTATCAAGAGTAAACATTTAGCCAATGAGTCTGAGAATGATGCTCACAGCACTGGTTACTACTCATGCAGTGAATTAAGTGATTTACCAGAATTTTTTTTCTACTTTGTAGTCTTTTTCGCTGGTTAATGCGTAAAAGCCTACCAAACTGAGCAAGAGGAAAGTAACCTCTGAAGTAGAAATCCATGTTTAAAGATGATCCAAGAGATACACAGAGGGGACATTTTTAATAACCATGCAGAAAATAAATGTGTACTCAATTGAATGAGTATGGCAAACACCAGATTTAGGTATAAAAGATTACTTTTTCTGTCTCTCATGTCTGACAGATGTGTTTATTACTTGGAGAAAAATCTGGAGAAGGAAAATCCTTGGGATTTAGTGGAACTTAGTATGTAACTACGAGAAGATTCAGACAGCAGCTATTCCAGGTTGACAGGAACAGTGACTTGGGAACTGTTAATTTGACCTTGAACAGCAGAGCTACTTAAACTGTCTTAAACCTGTGTCTGCTGCTCCATGGCTTTTATTCTTATCTCTGTTCCCTCCCCTGCTCATTAATGGAACTAATCTTTCTGCAATGATTCAATCTTCTCTTTGGAGAATAAATCCTGCTCAATTGATTATGGGTTTTTAGAAATTTTTTTTTACATTTTTTTGTTCTTTTCCATTTTAATCAGTTCATTTGTACTGCTGTTTTGGAAGATATCTTCACAAATCTTCCTGCCAGCAACAAAAGTATCTAGAGACAGAACCCCCTTTTTTTTGGCAATATGGTAGCTTAAATGCAAGCCAAGCATATGGTGTGAATGACACAAGTTATTTCTTGATTGGGAGTTACCATTTTTATTTCCTGTCCTGTAGCTACTACTGCTGTGTAGGTTTCTTGTAACTCTTCTCGAGTGTTTTTATTTAGTAGTAAAATTACTTTCTGGAGAGGTTTATCAGTCACTCCTGTGGCAGTATTTCTGTGGCAATACTTCTCTTTCAATTTCTTTGGAAAACGTTATCTAGATCTTCTAGGATACATCCCACTGCATCCTATTCAATTGGATCATCTTTAATCAGCATACGAGAGTATTCTGTATCACAAGTCTGGAAATGGGAACCAGGAATCATTACTGTCCACTGTGTAAGGATGTTGAGACTTGATGAGACACGTGCACACACATTCTCTGGTGAGACAGGGAAATACTTTTTCACAAAAATATGGTAAAATTGTTCCGCTGCTGAGGCATTAAATAGAAATGCCTTTGTGTCCTCGCAGCCTCTTATCTTGGATGCTATGCATTCAGTAAAACTCAGCTCCTCCTTTTTTGTAAGTCAAGGTGTTTTCTCCCTCTTCAACATAGTTAGGATTTTACAGAATTTCTGCTCTGTTGCGACTGCTGTTATTATTTATTCTGGGTCCTGTTTCATACATCTGCTCCACATTCAGAGTCAAGACTGCCAAGATACTGCTCTCACATCAGCCTTACACCTTTTCCTACTGTCACAGCGATATTTTGGAACTCCTCATTATTCTACCAATCTGTTTGCCAGTAGCAGGGTGTCACATTCAAGACAGTTGATAGGAAAGATTTAAAGATGGTACATGGTAGCAATGACAGACTTGCCTTAATGTCCAGTAAAACTTTTTTGATAAGTCAGCTGGCATCAAGTGAAAAGATAAATGAAGAATAGTCAGGAGGTCTGTAAACAAAATGGGATGAGATGGTAGTGAATGGGGATTAATGAGTCCAGATTCTTTGGGAAAGGCTTGCATTGCAGAATAATAAAATGGATTTCTCTAAGTTTCGTTCTAGAGATAAATACTTCACTCTCTGAAGTGCATAAAAGACAACCGAAGATATGTCAACAAAATGCAATTCACTGCTTTGCAAAGGTATGCTGACTTGGCTCTTAATGTGTTATCTCGCTCCTGGCTGCATGCAATTTGAGTATTTTTCTATTTTTAGTGAAGTCCTGCCCTATAGCCAGGGTGGAATATCCCTCTGCAGTTATATCAACTAAGCAAAAAACCCTGGTGCATTCAACCTGGCTTGGGAGTATTCACTTGTCCCTGCAGATTCTACCTGAAGGAATTTGCAGAACTTTGTTTGAAGAAAACAAAAGAAGAGCAGGTGAGGTATGAAAGGAGTACAAATATATTTATTGAGTATAAACAAGTGATGACATATTTAGGTGCCTGCCCTTTGTAGGCATTTTGACAGAACAGAAGTGGGAGGTGTTCAAAGATTTTAAGAATAGTTTGGAGCATGAAATCTGTGTAAAGCGTTGTGATGCACAAGGGAAACATGGAAGAAATCATAAAGCCCCTCTTGAACTGGAAAAAAAGAAAAGCATTTTCAGGAAAAGCATTTTCCCAGGAAAGATGAACTCTGGTTTCATGATAAAGAGGTAGACAATGCATTCTGTAAAAGAGCTAAGGAGAGAAGCTAGTAGGCACGCATTTGAATCAACAAGAAGTTGAAACTGATAGAAAATTTGATCTTTTAGAACAGTGTTATGGAATCTCTGACACATGGGGAAAAATTGAGTAAAATTCCAAAAGCGTGAGAGATAGTACTTGAAATATGGTAAATTTGTTTTGTAAAAGAATTATTATTGCTATTGAATGTGTCATATAAATTATGCTAGTTAGCTGTTCTGTTTATATTTTTCAGGTAATGCTATATAGGTCTTATTGATATGATTGGATTAGCAAAAGAAACTTTATGAAATTAAACTTTCAAAATATGTTTTAGTTGGTTAGTGGCTTTGACAGAAAGTCAGTGGAGAAAGAATCATCTTTTTTGCTGGCTCAAGATCCACTTTACATTTAAGCAAAAAAAGTGAATGCAGGGGGAGAAAAAAATGCAAAACAATTTAGTATTTTGCCTGTGTTAAGAACTTTCTGGTGTTCAGATTTTTGTGGACTAGCTAATGCTTGTTTTTCTATGATTTTGGGAGTATAATAAGTTGCCATTTTAAAATGAATGATTTGACAAATATTCTTCATTTGTTCTAATAGCTGAAAGCTAGATAATAGAAGCATATGGAAGAGTAAATAGATTGTTAACAACCTGTTTGGGAAAAAAATTGATCTCCTTTTGCAAACTGGACTGTGTATTCATCCAGGCAAGGAGAAGGTTGGAAAATCTTCATATTAGCCTTAAAAATTTTTTAAAAAATCCTCTGTAAACTGCATTGAATTTGTTGCAGTAGCTGGAGAGACCATTTATATCCCCACTTCCCCCCTCCCCTCCCGCCCAAGAAAGTATGACACATGAATAGCTTTCTTTCTTCTTATAAACAAATAACATTTCTATTACAGAGAGGCAGCCAGTTAATACGTAGAAAACATTGACACTAGGTCAGAAATTTTGACTTTCTTCTTTCATTTCTGTTCCAAAACTGCTTCTGATATTTTCTCAGTATTAGAATGTAATCTCAGAATCTGCAGGTAGCTGATTTTTTCTAAGATTTCTCTGGTGCTTCTTATGTTCATGTATATTTGCCCATTTCCCAATGCAGCTGTTCAGTGATTTTCATGTGGAAAGACATCTCAAGTGCATTTGTTGCATATATGACTAAGCACAAAGCTGAATATTGGCATGGGAAAGCCTTAAGACTGGATGTAAAGGACGGTTTCAGTCTGTGGTACATAACACTTTAATTTTTGTGTCCTTATGGATTAACATTAAGGTGTGCTTCAACACCTGACTCAGCAGAAGTGTGTGCTTCAATAAGAACAGTTTTTGTAGCTTAACTACAGGAGCAAATACAGACAGATCCTTGTAGTGGGGGTAAGAGTCCTTACCTGTGCAGTTTCTTTCCCTTTATAGCGCATCTGACCAAAGCTGTCTTGAAATCTTTATTACTGCCTATGAAGTGAGCTACTTGTTTTGCAACAGTGAATTGGCTTAGTAGTGGAATTAGTAGTTAGAATTGGCTCCTGTATCTACTGGGTACCTGCCCTTCTGTTGTCTTTACAGTGTTATGTCTTTAATTAACTGGTCATTCTACTCAGACTCAATTCCTGCTCTCCTTCACATATACACACCTTGAATTCACTTGAAAGGAAGAATTTTCTTGTTATACTCAAATTTTCTTGAATGTTTTGGTTCACATGAAACAAAAGTGGATAATGACAAAAACATTAAAGAACCTCCACATTGCATTAGTTGCATTCTTTGACAATCATAGTGCAATTACCTAAATAAGTTAATATCAGGACAACTTACAGCACTAATGGAAAACACCAGAGTGATGGCCCTTAGAAATCTGCCTGAGAAAAACAATTGCCTTCTGTAAACACTAATCCCTCGTCTCTCATAGACTGTTTGCTTCAACGTCTTTAACTATTCTTCCTTTTCCTGACCGTCTTTTCTCTCATGTGTCTAGGTATGCTTAATGAGTGGCACACAGACCCTCTCAAAAAACTGAAAGATTAGCAAACTTAAAGCATACATTGCTTTCTCTCTTAGGTATGAAAAATAGGCAACAAACCTTAATTGTGTTTTCCCCACTTGGAATATTTCAATTCCCGCAGGAAGAAGTGGCATTCTTCCTATATGGATTTAATGGAAGTTGCTGGACAGATACCACTTTACACATAGCTCAGGTACCATGTAAACTTTCTGCCAATGTCTTTTTATGATACTCAGGTGTGAGTATGGGGTAGACTTTAGTAATGTCGATAATGGAAGGTGCTTTAAAGAAGTGAGCAAGTGCACACCATTGATGAGAACTGTATGAGATACCTTCTGGGATCTTCTGAATAAGCCTTCGGCACCGAATGTCTTGTTTTGCTGTCTAGCTTATAGTGAAGATAAGTTCAGTCTTTTTTTATCTGACATGTCTCTGAAGAGAGGCACTCTGCTGACTAGGTGAAAAGCAAATACTCCTAGTAAAAATGGGGATACATACTGATGGGAGAGGACAGTTCAGAGTTCTTACTCTTGAGGGTGTTCCCATTTTCTTTTAGAATCTCCATGGAGTACTCTTTTGCTTCACACTCTACTTGATACAGTTGGGCTTCTGCATTGCTCAGTGTGGTCCACCAGTATATTTATTCTAAGTTTCTTTGTCTCAATAGAGGGACTGTCCTGGACACTGCTGTTTTTGTTACTGCTTTTTACAATAGTCTATGTTAGCTGTAGCCTTAGCCTGTGAATTGATGAGATTAGGGATTCAAGCAAAGCTTTCTGTTGCTGCAAGTTGTGTTGAGCTGATGTAAAGGTAGGTATTTAAAGATGGGAAGTTTCCAGCAGTGGTAATTGAACAGCAGAAT
Source organism: Struthidea cinerea (assembly GCA_013397865.1). Lineage (NCBI taxonomy): Eukaryota > Metazoa > Chordata > Aves > Passeriformes > Corcoracidae > Struthidea > Struthidea cinerea. The sequence continues at coordinate 673,705 of VZTI01002091.1, read as the reverse complement.
GCACTTCCAAGTTCAGTGCTGTTTTCTGAATGATGTTTTAGCAACCATCAATGAGAGTTTGAAATCTATCACATTAATGATTAAAGACATCCCAGTGAGTAAACCACTGCCAAATCTAACTACTGTTTGTTTCACCTGTTGCAAAATAATGAGAACAGCTTGATGACAAATCTAATAATCTGTGACATGTTTGATTATAAAACCTCATCACTGCTGTAGGCACAGTTTATTTCTCAATTTGCAGAAGCATCATTCTTTACTTTTAGAAAACAGCTAATTACCTGTGTGTGCATTTTTTGTAGAAATTGAAATTAAACCTAGCGATTTGTTAGGAATAAAATTAAATAATTGGTATAATAAGTTTGCAGAACATTCTGACTTATGTTATATTCCAAAAAAGTTCTTAAACATTTAAGTTCTTTAACATTGAGCTTCATTTCCCCCAAAAGACTTTGTATAACAACAGACTCGTCTATGAGACTTAGTACTGACAGCACTGCAAAACTGAATGCACCACGAAGTGAGGAGGGCATCAGTGTTTGGCTCACTGTCTTAGGAGCACTGCTCTATGTCATTGCAATGGTGTTTGTCACCCATTCTTGTGCATTTTAGAGACTGTGCTATGACTTGGGCTCTAGCAGAAGGTCAGGCCCCAGAAGATCAGTGCACAGAGTACTTCCTGCTCCATTATTCTCTACTTGTACTTGGTACAGTCAAGCAAACATAAACATAGTAATTTACTATTGGACAAAGAAACTAGAGAGAGTAAGGATCTTTACAAATATATGAGGAAAAAAGTGGAATTAAAAACCAAGAAAACTAAAAGTTGTTCATTAATGAAGGAGAAAATAATACATTATTGTAAATGGAATTTTGTTTTTTAAAGAAAGGGCTATTGCTGTAAACCCCTGTGAATGTCGATATAAATATGGGGTGTAATGAAGTAGACCAACTGCAAAAGCCAAGGAAAATCTTTGCTTTCCTCAGAAGTGTCATATGACCGAACAAATATCAGTCTTTTCTGTTAATTGTAATTCTTTAGAGCACGGTAGGAAAAATATTGTAACACAAGTTGAAAGAAATAACTTTTTTTTTTTTTTTTTTTCTAGAACAGCTATCAGATGGAATATTTAGGCACATTTCTGTGGTAGAAAACCAGCGGTGGTCATCTTTAATGCATTGAAGATGACACTACAGTACTTGTTGTTCCTATGGAGCCTGCCAATATATTCTTTCCCATAGAGTAGTAATTTTGCAGGGGCACTGATGAAGAGCAGAGGGTGAACAAGTTGGTGAGAAGAGTGGTTTATGACACTCCATCTCGCCTACAAGGTTTGTGGTGTCAGATTTTTTTGGTCTTTCATCTTGCGTGCTTAAACTTTGAGATGTCTGTGAAAGTGTTGCACACTTAAACTTTTGAGGCCTGATGTTCCCTGTGCTACTTTAATCAAACATTATGAGAAAGTACTTTACTTGCTGAAACAAAACTTTTAGAAAAACTTTTAATGGGTGCCACTGAAGTTTCTGGTTGAAGGCCTATGCAGCTTTTGCATATGCCTGACATGGGTCATTTTAATTAAAGATTCAGTAAAGTTTCACTAATTTCTAAGGGGAAAGGGATTGACTTCTAGAAATTGTTCTTAGATTTTGTCCCAGATTTACCAAGACTAAAAACTTTTGGTTGCAATGGGAAGGAGGACAGTGATACTCTAGTTAGGTATTGAGCTCCTTGGTTGTGTCTCAGGGAATCCAGCTATGTGCCCAAATACCTACACAGGCACACACATTTAGCTAGTAGTTGAGTTGAAGCTCTCTTAAAAATATGACAAAATCTAAGTCTCTGATTCCTTGGAGATATTTTCTTCTCTAAGCTGTTTTGTGATTTGATCCTTGTGGTTTTTTCATGTTTTTTCAGCTGCATTGTAATTGTAAGGTGTTTTGCTACATAAAATTCTCTAACAATGACTTCTTTGGCTTTTACTTAGTTGTGAAATGATGCCCTGGTCTCAATGGTGAACACTAGCAATAGCAAGGGAATAGCTGAGCCTGAATATGTGCTTTCTGTGATGCTTACCAGAAAGAGAAGTATGTCCCAGACATGAAGGTGTCAACGAATAACTCTTACTACTCAAGGGACATGAGTGATTGTACTTCTTGTTCTTGTAATGATGGGGTGTGTGCATTTTGTAAGATATCTGCCCAGGAATAATTTTCAGTGATACTTTTGTTAGCTTTTTTCCTTTGTGCCTGTGATTCATCCATTTCAGTACCTGAGTTGCTCAGAGAATGTGCATTACACTGTTCAGCTTACAAGTTTCATATTTATATTAAGGTAGCTTTCTGCCTTATGTGATATACTGGTTTCCATAATTTGTACCCACACACTGGTATGTTATCAACACCTTCCTAGCCGTGATTTCAAATCAGCTGTGGGGAAAAGTAACTCCATCATAATGAGGCCCAATACACTCTCCACCCTTTATTCCATATCATTTACATCATGCTTACATCCCACATGATTTAATACACACACGCACATATACACACACACACATATGTATGTCTATATATCTATCAGTTTGTAGCATTAGATTAGTTGTTTCTCTTTGCTTCTTACTGTGTTGCTGGGGGTTTTATCACATGTTGTGCAGGTTTTTTTTCTTCCCCTGGAACAGAATGTTCCACTTACAACAGTAATTCAGTCAAGCCACTTCTTAGACTTTAATACTTTAATATTTAAAGAAAACCTCTCACTCAGGCCCATTTCTGTTTAGATACTTTTGCAGAGGAATAATATCTTGGTTAAGAATAAAGAACAACCAGTTGTCTGAATTCCGTTTTCTGATACTTGCACCTGAAACCTGTTTCACAGAGGCTAAAGCAACTAAGGTATGACTTTCCAGTCTATAGTTGTCATTGAGGTAATAGCTTCTTTTCTGTGCATTTGCCTCATATTTGCAAAAAAAAGATTGACCTGAAATGTGTTCTTTTCCCTCTCCGCTTCATAATGTCACAACTTGCAGCATTATAAGATCTACTCTGCGCAGTGTCAAGCATCTTTGGCAAGATGCTGAAACGCTTTAAAAGCATCTCCCTTGACTTTGTCAGGAACCAGAATTTCTCAGTACTTCAGAGAAAGATGCTCTTCTGTAGTGTGAAAAGACCTTGCTTGGAGGGAACCAAATGACTCAAATACAGAAGAGAAACTGTGTGTGATGGGATGGTTTAGACCCTGTGTTTTGGCCCTTGGTTTCTCAGCTGAGGAGGGAATAATGAGTTCTAACTGTAGTAGTGGGAAATTCTGTTTAAATTCAGCTGTAGTAAGTCTACATCACTCAACTCACTAAAGTGCCCTCCCATGTCAGGTGTGATACCATGGATATTTTGGGAAGGTCTGTATTTTCTTAATAATAGCAGTGACATCCTGAACTCAGAATGTGGTAGACCAATTGCAGAATAACCCCTATTAATGCTTCTAGAATATATAGAAAAGCAACTCTTGCTTTTTAATACACTCAATTTTTCAAATTATTTTGTCTTTTTAGGTGATTTTGCCTATTACAAGTTCTTGCTTTTATGCAGTTAGGAAGCAGGATTTGTGCTTTTGAAAGATTGACTGTAGCTGTGTTGCTTTGCGGTCAAGATTTCCACGTGTGTTGGATTAGTTAAGAACTGAAAGATAAATATCAGATAGTTGTGGAGCAAAGGTCACTTGAGACAGATCATAAACCCTCTGTCAATAAGGTAAACAAGATCATTAAAAGCTAGTTGTTCCAAGGGATTTAGGAGGAAAGACAAAATTCTTCTAGCAGAAGCCAAAGACTGCTGTGCAACTTGCTGCCTCTGTTGGATATGCTCTGTGTCCACTGGTAAGGATTTTATTTCACCATTACGGTGTATCTTGCTTTCAAAAGCCATGAGGTTCTGAGAACAGACTCTGGCTGTTACATTTCTGATAATTCTAAGATTTCTCTACAAACACCCACTGTTGCACAGCAGGAAAGGCTTTTCCTCTTACATTCAGTAAATTAAATCATTTGAATAGCTTAGTGGAAATACCTAAGGTCTCTTTAATGTTTGGATACTATAAGTGCTTTTTTCTTTCACTTCCCTGTGGATAAGTCCTGCCTGACCAACCCAGTGGCCCTCTATGATGGTGTGACAATATCAGTGGACACAGGGAGGCTACAGATTTCATTTGTCTGGACTTCCATCAACATGACATGGTTCCCCACAACATCCTTCTCTCAAAATTGGAGAGACGTGGATTTTATGAGTGGACTTCTAGGTAGATCCAAAAGCGGTTGGATGGTCACATCCAGAGGGGTAGTGGCCAATGGCTCAGAGTTCCAATGGACATCAGTGACAAGTGGTGTCCCTCAGAGGTCTGTATTGGGACCAGCGTTATTTAAATATCTACATTCATGAAATAGATGAAGGGATTGAGTGCAGCTTTAGCAAATTTGCGGATGACACCAAGCTGAGTGGTGCTGTTGCCACACCTGAAGGATGGGATGCCATCCAAAGGGACCTGGACAAGATTAAAAAGTGGGTCAATGGGACTCTCATGTGATTTAGCAAGACCAAGTGTGAGGTGCTGCACCTGTGTTCAGACAACCCCTGGTATCAACACAGGTTGGGGAATGAACAGATCAAGAGCAGCCCTGCCCAGAAGGACTTGGGGGGTGCTGGTGGATGAGAGGCTGGACATGACCCAGTAATGTGCACTTCCAGCTCAGAAAGCCAAAAGATTAGATATTAGGAAAAGGTTTTTCACCAGAGGGTGGCTGGGCACTGGGCTCCCCAGGGAAGTGGTCACAGCACCAAGCCTGACAGAGTTCAGGATGTGTTTGGATAATGCTCTCGGGCACATGGTGTGATTCTTGGGGCTGTCCTGTGCAGGACCAAGAGCTGGACTTTGATGAACCCAGTGGGTCTCTTGCAGCTAAGCATATTCTATGATTTCAGCAAATCTTGTCATTTATAGCTCTATAATTTTAACAAGTTCTCAATTTCTGTGTAAATGGATGTGTTAGGTGCAAAGCTAAGAAAAATAATGGTATGTCTTCTTTCTATCTGAATGAATACAAATGAAACATTATAATGAAAATATCTGAGTCAATTTTTCTCAGTTATATCAGAGTGAACATTGTGTGATTTAATTAACTTTGTTGCATGCAGTTGAAAAGAATATAGTATTTGGTCCCAAATACTCTCTCTCAGACCATCTGTTGAATTCAATGTTAACCTTGCCAGGAAAGAGAGGCATTCTACTTTTCTGTTGGGAGAACTGGGAGACATTTTGAGAGCCTTTTCTAATCAAGTTGACTAATATTATTAGCAAACCTATTTTCATCTGCCAGTTCTTTGTGTTACATTTAAATTTGAAGCACATTGAAGCAGCAGTTTTGTTTTCTGTTGTGTGAGATACACAACACAGTGGGTCTTACTCCGTGGCAAGAACTTTGTCAGTATTATATTACTAATGTAAGCGAAATAAGTATGGTGCTTATATGTTAGGATTATAAAATGATAATAATTTATTTTATCATACTAATATCTATGAGATGAGACATATCCATGCCCTGTCACAGTTTTCCAGTACCTTCCTTGGGTACATAGTTGGATATGTATAAAGAACTATTGCTTTTTCATATTAGAATGGTATAGACATGTTTGTACTTTGATAGTAAAAAGCCATAGATTATCTGGTGGTAGGAAATAAAAAAGTTTAAAAAAGCTCTCTTAACATTTGTGGGAAAGTGAGTTGAAAGGAATTACCTTTGCCTTCCCCCGCCTCCCCCTCTATTTCCAGTAAAAGCTTTTCTGGTGTGCTCATTGAGGAAAATACTGAGCTTTAAAAATGTACGTTTAATGATTTCTATAGCTTAGAGACTGACTGCTTTCCCTCAGAGTAGATGAGATTAATATACTTTTTTTCTATTCTTTTCTTTTCCCTTTATCTCTTTACTCTTTTTTCCCCCCTGAAATTCTTTGAAATAAAATGAATAATCGGCTATTTCTAAAAGTGTTATTTAAAAGCATTTCTATTAATTATTTAAGGGCACAATACATAACTATAATCATGAGCTGACATTTGCTGCTTTAATCTGTGTTGCAGAGTAATGCTTTTTTCTTGTTGAGTACCAAATAATTTTCTGCAATTCTCATCTTCAAGATTATGAACAAGCCCAAGTTATCCCCTTTCTATGTACAGAATTTGGGACAAGCCTCCTAACAAAAGAGGAGGCAGATCTGGAGACTAATGTTTCTCAGCTTTAGTGGCCTAACTCTAACACACTTTTCTTATGGAGGTCGCAGTAATTCGATAGGACCGTTTCCAGGCTGCCTTACAAGTACAGGCTGTACAAAATAGTCAGCTACAGGAGCAAGAGAAAAGAAGCGGAATTTATGAATATGGGCAGAAGCTGATGATGAAACTGATAACTCTAACACTATTTAATCTATTGGAGAAAGACAGGAAACTCTGAATATTTTCAAGGGATTGAATTTTATCGGTGTCTTACACTGCAGTAGTGTGATTTTGTGAAGCATTCAGCCAAGCTGTGGAAGAAGAGAGCAAAATCCACTTTTGATTAATAATATCATAGTCAAGTCTGACCCTGTGCATCAATAACTTGTGATAACAAGTTACTTACATATGCTAATTTAATTTCGTTCACATTCCTGGGTTTCTAAAAGCATCCAGCTGATGCCCAGTTGTTACAAGTGTCAGCTGCTCTCAGGATAGTTATGCTGCTTCTTTGGAGGTTGACTGGCATGTATAATCCCAGCATAGACAACTGAATTCTGTGCTTTCCTCTTCAGTCTGATTAAATATATGCCCCATGAAGAGAGAGCAGATGAAGTTACTTTTTAGTTTGAGGAGAAACTTTTTCACATTTAAAAAAAAAAAAAAAGAGAAAAGGCATTGTACAAACCAGGAGAAGGGTTTGAGAATTGGTAGCACTAGTGCATCTAGAGTAGTGTGCTTGCTGAGTCTCTGCCAGTAGGCACAAGTAGCTCCAGGTGAGGTTCATGGCTCTTTTCCTCATGATTTAGTGCTCTGCAGAACATCAGTGTGCAGGCTCCTTCTTCTGTGGCCTGAGTTATATGTTAGAATTGCTGCCTCTGGTGTTCCCCAACACCAGTGAATATCTCTCCAGAGACAATGCTTTTATAAATTTCAAATTCACATCTGTCAGGCAAAAGATAGCTTCTTATTCTAATCTATTCTGTTCCATTTTTCTCTACCCTTAGGTTTAGGCACGAACTGAGAACCTTGCAGAGTTAACAGCTCTGATATGTACTCTACCTCCTTAGCAAAGTTAATTTAGTATTTGACCTTAATTTTTAAGAGCTTTCTCAGTGATTGGAAAGACAGAATAATATTAGCAGGGCTTTGTCAATTAAAACATGAAGACCTGTTCTAATATATTCAGAAACATATGGTGCCTTGTGTAAGAGGAATTTAATTTTTTTTTCTGTTTTCAATTACCCCTAAAGCCAAAGGCTCCTGAGTATTTTGGTACCTGAACTCCAAGTTATCACCTCCTCAGAGGCCTCAAAAGAATTAAGACCCTTATGCAATTATTAGTTCCCAGGCAAAATTTTTTCTGTAGAACAGGAATATGCATTTTGGGCTGAAGATCACATTACACTGCTTAGGCAAATAGTGACCCAGATCCCCTCAAAGCTCTATATCAAAATTATATCAACCTCTGACATATCCATGTGGGTTTCTGTTGAAATACTCACCTTCTAGTGGAAAAAGGTAGGGAGATTATTAGCATTCAACTATTGGGTTGTCCCGGTGTCTCATTTATGAATTCCTGTTGGGTGTTTATTATATTACTTAAAAATTCTTGCAAGGATCTGACCTCTGTGAATGGGCCCCAGAATCACTGCTAAGCATCCAAGGTACGCTGGGAAATTGCATAGTTCTTTTCTGTGGATTTCATTCAGGGTCTTTTTCCTTCCCTGGAACTTGTGTATGTATGTGTTATTTGTTCTATTTCAAAGAATTTCTGTGAAACACCCACACTGGTATTTCACTGTGGCAGGCAAGGCAAATGGAATTGTTTGGTAGAAAATGGTTAAGATTAGCACTCCTGGCTCTTCCAGGTATTTAGGTGTATGTTGAGACAAGGTGTGGAGCTCTGTGTCAGAGCTTGCAGTGGCGCAGCCATGCTGGGAGATCTGTCAGGCTGTACCACAGCTCCCTCATGGCCTTAGGGTCAGGTTTCTCTTGGGTTGTAACAAGGAGGGGTTGCCAAAGATCTTGTTATGGCAGTAAGATGGGAGGTGTGTAGGGTGTATGAAGAGTTCTACCATTTCCTTTTTTGAGAGCTTGGCAGATGGTTAGACTGATCCCCCCCTCCCCCCTCCCCCCCCCGGTATATGTTAGGATAGTAATTGTTTTGGAATGTGGAGGTAGCTACATGCACTGTGAGTGCGGATGTGTGTGATTAGGGATAATAGAAATGGTCCAGCCAAATGTCAGCACGGGCAAGTTTACCTGTGGTAGTTTGGTAACTTCAAGGTAAGTTTTAGCCCTTACAGAGCTCTGTGTTGGTAAGTCTTGTGCTATTTTTTGTACCTAAGCTTATCTGCTGCTAGCTCTGAAGCGTCTCCACATCCTATTAGTTTTAGGGTGGTTACATGTCTAACAAACTATGAGAAGTAGTTTTGGGCCCAGGGGGAAGTTGTTTGGCTGCTTTCTCCCTCCTCTGTTAGTCCTGGTCCTGCTACCCCATACACATTAGCCTGACTAGGTGACAGCAGTGGCATGACTTAGTAGCCATGAGGGTGCTGCAGGGCATATACAGGGAAGATCATAATGCTTCTATGATTACTTCCTTTCTGCCTTGTTGAAGTTGCCAGTCCTCGGGAGAACTGTTCCAGGTGGGCCACCTCACCTGGCCCATGCCTTCCTGGTGATACATTTGCCTATATGTTTTTAAGGTTCCAAACTCAACTAAATGAATGAAGGCTATGAATATATTAGAGCACACTTCCGAATAAAAGCTTGCTTTGTCTAGTGTAAGGTCCTACTGAAGAGAGCTTCAGGTCGAGGCAAAGCTGTACCTTTGATCATGGAGGTGTTGCTGGCTGCCTTAAGTTTTTCAGTTCTCATACAAGATACAGATTTCAGTATTGCAAACAGGAAAGAGCTGCTGGCTGGACTGCTCTGTGAAGTCCTTTGATGCTGGAACATTTCCCTGTCCTTGGTCAGACCTCATGTGGTGGAATCTCTGCAAATCTGGAGATGCTGTCCGGGAAGTTTTCCCTTGCATTCAGGAAGGAGCTTGCCTGAAGTCTAGGTGTGAGTAGTATCTACAGACTTGATTTATTGTTACTCTCATTTGCATATGAATTTGTGGGCAATGTTGAAATGCTGCTGAACACTTCAAGTGTTGGCAGATTTGTAGGACTTAATTGGTGAATATCTACTGATTAAATTGTTGGTTGGTTTGGTTGTTTGTTTTTTTTTTTTAATCTAAAGCATGTAAATCCAAGCAAGCTGGGCAACGTGAATTTCCATAGTAAGTGTACTTGGGAAATACAATTCATGCAACTGTTCCTGGTGTCCCTTTTTCTGTTTGCCTCACAAATATTGCAGTGAAAAACTCATTGTGAAACTTAGGAATAGTGATTCCCAAGGCTATGTTACAGAGTACTCATAACAAGCAAGTTTGGTGTTTGTAAGCTTAACCCTTTCCTTTGGGAAATTAGATTCCAGTTGTAATACAATACACATGTTTCAGTTTTATACCTGGGAGAGAGGCAATTCAGTTAGCCAGTAACTATATCCCATGTGACATATGAACCCATCTAAATACAATTTTTATTTAAATACCCACAGCAACTGCTCATGGACTGATAAAGAATTATCTTTGACTGGTTTCAACAGATCATTTTGAATTATGGACATAGAACCATTTGAATCTGCTCACGAACAGGAAGACACAAATTGAATGGAATGTATTATTTAATACAGGGAACTCACAAGACATTTGTAAACAGTGGTGTAGCCTTACAAGTACCTCCTGCATCTTTTGTAGTAATCTGTGGAGGTATTCCTTAACAAACAGCCTATAGTATTTGGGACTCTAAATTTACACTGATCTTGAATAAGAGGAAGAAGTTCGGCAGATGTAAATTTCTACTTGAAATAGGCACTTCAAAAGCCTTGAAATAAATGCAACAGGAACAAGAGTTTCTCTAAATTCTGTTGTTCCTGGTGAGCACAGCCTGAAAGGTTTTGAAATTTATATCAATGAAATAGGTTCTTCTTGTGTGAAAGGCGTTCCCCAATATTAAAGTAGAAACATCCACATCCAAAACACCTGAATGTTTTTATTTATATAAAAAAGCACGAACTTCTAAAACCTGTTTTGCTCTCTTTTTTTTATATTAGTTCCTTTTGTATGTTATATTCGAAAATATATATTGGTATTGGTCAGTGACCTTCCTCAGTGACACATTTAGTTACCAGATGTAAACATGCTGCAAATAGCTCACGCTGTGCAGGTCTGCCAGTGCCTCCCGACCTTGGCAATGTGCCGTAAGTGAACTGGAAGGAAGGCTGTCAAGGGAGTCCTGTCAAAGAGATACAGGCTGCAATCTACTGAATGCATCTTGTCTGAGTACCCTGAGCTTGCTTGGAGTCCATTTTTCCTCTCAAGATCGTGCTTTCATGTGGAAGACTGTTGCGAATCCTGATTTAGTATTCTGCTGGCTATGTCAATTTGTCACAGGTGAGTGGTTTAGGCAGCGTAAAGAATCACTGTCAAAGGTATTGATGAAAGCAAGTTTTAACATAAATTTGTGAAAATGCAACAAAGTTCAATGGCAACATTCTCTCTATTATTTACTATGTAAATGAAGCATGCAAAGGAAAATTGGCTTAGAAACACTTTAAGAATGATTTGCATGGAGACCAGGGATGCAAGTGATAAGGGTGCAAAGGGTAAGGAAGACCCTCCCATAGAGTCACAAGGTTCAGAGTGGACCCCATCGCCAAACTTCGCCTTAGATGTGACCCTTTTATGTTTAAAGGATTTAAGTAGCACTTGATCAATTGACTAATTCAGCATTTATAAAGTAGTTCAATAAAATTGACTACAGTTGCAACAGCTACTCAACTATAGTTCTGAGATGTCAATATTTATGCTATACTTGCTATAGGTTATTTAAATTGGTTCACACACGTGCATGCACACAGACACAAACAAGTGTGTACGAAGGTACCTGTGAAAAATTCCCTCTGATTTCAGTCAAATACCTGTGTTGAGTGCCTTGGCTTTTCTCAGCCGATGAGGGTTGAGGCTCAAAGAGTGAGACTTTATCAGCCTGTGCCCTCACAAACATGAGAGTTTGCAAGCTCCAAGAGCCATCCCACTCAAAGGGAGATTCTGGCACATCCCACTGAAGTCCAGGGAAGCTCAAAGGGCCTCACGTAGGACCCCTATTTATAGGGTAGCAAGATGTAATCTGTAAGATTTCCATCCTCAGACCAGTAATCACTGGAGTTTCCAAAACAATTACAAATTGTTTCCAATACAATTTCAAATTGTTTTCAAAACCCCAGCCACCATGGTATCGTTCCCTGTGGGCTACGGTTCAGGTAGGGAAAGTCCCAAGGCTGTAAGTGGGTGTTGGAATCCAGAATGTGTCAGTGGGGGACTGATTGTGCCCTTGTCCTTCATCTAAGGGATGTTCCCAGCTTAAGCATGCAGGAGTTCCCGCGTGGTCCAGGGAAGCTTGACAACCCAACTCATCACACAAGGGCTGAGGCCCAGTGGGGCTTCCTGAGGTCATAGAGTGGTTCCAAGGAAGAGTGTGGGGAGGAGAATGCACCTCCACAAAGACTTGAGACAAGAAATGAGGGGGCTCTTTTTATTGCTTAAATAGTTATGTTTAGCTTTTTTGGTTGGTTGTTGTTCATTGGTTGGGTTGGTTGTGTTTTCTGTGTTTTTCCTTTTTTTTGCAAGTTTAGCCAGTGTCAAGGGAATGACAGAATAAACTGATGCTGAACATTCTGTCTCCAGTGATGTGAAAGGTAAACTTCTCCTTTACCAAAGGAATCTCCCTGCAAAATGGCTGTTCAGGGAGCAATGAAATCTCTTCATCACATACACGTTTTAGATGCAGAGTCCAGTAGGAATCTGGGCTGAAGTAGTATAAACTCTTATACTTAGGACTAATATGTTTCAGAAGATTTTTAAGACCAGAAGACCTTTCCTGATGTGGTTTATTGTAGCTATTTTGGAGTATTATTGTGCCCTTCTCAGTAAGAAGCTAGCTCTGTCTGTTTTTCTTAACTCACTCCTAGCAAAATTGGAGAATGTGGATTGAAGGTTGTGGACATGAGACAGACACAGTGCTGCACCAGCAATCCAACAGGAGCAAGTGCTCTGCATGCAGGCTACTACCTTGAGCAGTCTTATTGACACAAACTGAGGATGACCTGATTTCCTCTGCAGGCAGTGAGGGGTGTCAGGAGGCCTACAAGGAATTTTATAGTGACCAGGCCACTTGCTGAAAATGCTTGTTCAGAAATAGGAATTCATATGGAAGCTGCTGTCAGTCACAGCTTTTGCTGTGCTGCTTGTTTAACTGTGTAAGCCTGCATGTTGTTGGGGGCTGAGACACACAGAGATTGATTTGCGCCATGTATCACTGTAATGTTTTGTTAAAGCAGTGCTGTGATTATAGGCACAGATTTCTTCATTTGTTATACAGGAATATCCTGTAACTTCGGAGAAGAACTACAGGAATCGTGATGGTTTTTTATACTTCTAACCTACCAAAATATAGTGAGATTATCAATGGGCTAGTTGTCCAGGAGGCTGTCTCATAAAACACTTAGAGTGAAATTGTTTCACTAGAGATATAAGTTTGAGGAAGCCACCATTGCTTTCTTGACATTTGTCAATGAAGAATGATAAAAGTTATATGAAGATGATGTTTTATACAATCATGATGTTGTATTTTTATATACAGCTTTTTCAAATTTATCTTCTATGTTTAAAACCAATAAATTTATCAACACTGATTTTGTAATAGCCATAGTTAGAAAAGACAGTTTATTTAACAAGTATACATTTTTTCTGTTTCTCAGAAGTTGTACATGAGCAGACAGACGACTTCACAGCATGTGTTTATAATACGTCACCATCAGGTTAATATACTTAGGGTCATTTTTTTGTTTGTATGTGGCTGTCCTGGATCTTCTCAACAGAGTTGTTTAAAACCTGTGAAGATTTTTAAGTTCTTAAAACAGAGTATTTCAGGGGAAAAAAATTTAAAAGTGTTTTATAGGCATTGCATGACACTTGCTGGATTACTACACACTTAAAAAAAAAACAAACAAGGAAAAGTGAGAGTACTACAATGACGTGATGGAAAATAGCTGGTTTTTTTGAGAAACAGACTGTTGAAAAGCATGGACTGACATTTAGAAGGAAAGTCATTAATGAACAGAGCTCTTTGCTTCAGTGGATTTAAGATCAAGCCATAGATGGGAAAAGTGTGAGTCTGGAATTGTGATACATTTTTATAAGAGTACAATACTCTGTGACCAGGTTCTTCAATTATTCCACACATAGAGAGTTTAATGTATCAGGTTTATGTATTTGAGGCTATTTTACCTGATACAGGATTTTGATTTAGTAAGTGATACCACAGTGCACTGAAATCACTATACAAGTTACAGTTAGCAGAACATAACAATTGACTATATACTTGGATCACAATACAAAGATGATTCTTGTTTTACTAGTTGTGTATGATATGCTCACTGTCACAATGCTGATCATCCCCAGTTGCTGGGAAGGAATGTGGAAAGCCAGCTCAAGCCTTTCTCTCTTCAAACTTCTCTTTATCAATTGCTCAGCTTTGGTACTGTGCTGGGTTCAGCCAGATAAACACTGCCCTGTGCTGGTTTAGCTAACTCAGGAAGACATTCACACCCTTTTGCTTATGTTTTTATTAACTGTGTGACAACAAACATTCACATAACCAGTCTATCCATGCAACTGACACAGTCATTTAACTAAAACAAAGGCTGCTCTCTGGTCCCTTTATTACATTCAGCCTTCTCTGCAACAGTGGATTTGTCTGATTTTGGTGGAAACATGTCTGTGTAAGAATGCCTAGCATATTTTCAGATGCAGGCATGGGAGTATTTTTACATGCATCAAGCTATGAAAAAATTGTGAAAAGAGCCCAAATATTTTTTTTTTCCCCTGGTGGAAGTTTTTTATCACTAATCATGTTACTTTATCTTTTGCAGAGAAGAGTCCATTGCCACAGTGGTATTTTTTTCATATGTGAATCTCCAATTTAAAATCTTTTGGCCTTTCTAAAGTCAATCAGGTTCTGTTAAGGTCACTGGAGGCAGACCTTACCCTTAGTACTAAGATACAAAGCTGTGAGACATTCATCAAAGCAATATATTCCCCTGGAAGTACAGATCCCATTAGAATCTAATGTTTACTAATATGCAAACTTCGATAGAATTTAACTTAGTCTCTTAGTCATGTTCTCTTGTTCTTATATGTATTTGCAAAATTGTACTGTTGCAGACAGAGCTGAACTGCATTCACGTGAACTTAATTTTATCTATTTGTCTGGGAATGGGGCTAAATTGTAAAACAGCTTAATAGACTTGGGGCTCATTAGGTGTTCATTGTAAGTACATCTTTATAATCAAATCTCATGTAATTTTGTTACTGTAGAATTAATACACTCGTAATGGAAAACATTGTACATTTCTGCTACAATAAGTAAAGGAGCCTGTTACATTTCAGGAAGTCAGACATAAATGCCAGAGGTCAGAGACAACTAAAACAAAGTTTTTTATGCCGTTGGTTTATTTTTGGATAATCCCTAGAAACATTGTTGTGTATAAGGTGCAACTGTGCTTTTGGACTGAGGCATACATATGTCTTCAAATTCTTCTTTCTCTCCAAAGCAAAAAAAGTAAGAGATTCCCAAAACTCTCACAATATTTATAGCTAGGGTTTGTTAGTGGAATCTGGTTTGCTTTCCTATGGTATGAATATCAAGTCCCAAAGTAGGAGAATGTTGTCCAGTGTTGCCCTTCTAGCAACGCGAAATGTTTAGGAATAAACATCTGCTGATGTGTGCAGTGAACTGATGAGGCTTGACGCAGCGGTCTTGGAATTCCTCTGTGAACAACCATTGAAGTTCAGGTCCCTTGGAGTTGCTCTTTTCTTATGGCTGGCGTGCGTGCTGTCTCCGTCATTAGTGTCGAACACCACTGTCATGCTGGAGTCCATCCTGGACACAGCATAGAGGCTGCTTTGCCGTGTGGGGTGAAACCTGGCTGCCTTTAGCTCCAGCTCGTCATAGCTGGACACCTCAATGAAGGGGCACCAGCGGAAAGCTCGCTTGAAGCCAGCTCGGAACCTAGGAGGGAAGAAGCCTGGTGGAAGCCTGTGCTTGCAAGAGCCAGCCTCAGGCCTTCATCTGAAAGCATACACGGTGCTGGCAGGATACTGACTTGGCAATTAGCCTGCCCCTAGACCTGGGTGTGGTGAAGTCAGTGGGAGTTTCCTTGACTGAAGTCTGAATAGGGTAAAAAAGATGGTAATAACAACTAATTTTAGTTTCTGATTTTCTATATGCTTTTCCTGCATTTTAACAGTGGTATTTTCCTTATAATGAAATTCCTGTCGTTTGCCTGTGCTTAAGTAAACAAACACCAACTTTCATAGAACTGTCTTCACAGAAATTATTTTTGTTTTGACCTCTAATGAAATCTGCACCTATATTTTCATCTTCTTTCAGCAAGAAACTTTGTAGCATTCTTTTCTCTAAAATACCATCCCAGTTTCCAAATTTCAATATCCCTTCTGTGTTTCTCTCTTAACAGAGATGCTTATATGGGAATGATGTAATGACTAATAACTGTTCATGTAAAATATTTGGAAAACAATTTTTAATAATTAAAGAGGATCCTAGACAGTTGAAATCTGAATGTGAGCAATATACAAACAGGCATTTTGAGGCTTTAGAGTATCAGAGTTTGCAATACTCATACAGAGTTATTTCAATTCAGAGGCAGGGATTTACCATCAAGATCATTGTTATGTTTTGTCTGTATGCATTTCCAGAATAGAAATTTAATATATTAGAAAAGCAGTTCCCTATATATCTATGTATAACTGAAAAAAGAACACCTTTTCACCTAAACCTAAAGCTTATCTGACTTTCTCACTTGTCTTGCTCCTCTTGTTTTATTCCAACAATCAGCTCTGTTGTTTATCCTGTCTGTAAGTTTTTTTGAGCAATGGTTCAACTACCACAGTGATGTCTGCAGTTAAAAATTCAGATGAAGTGTTCGGTTAAAGTTAACGGATCTCACAGAAGTGACTTTTCCTTCCTCAAATATGTAAGTTCGCCATGGAGTTGTCACATGATGACAGTCAAGCAGGTAGGTTGCTATTCAGCATTCTCTGTTTACATGCAGTCCATATTTTGGAAAAATACTGAAAGAACTTCTGATGGAAATGGATTTAGTGATGGGAACTGTAAAACCAAAACATCTTTAAACTGTATTACTTTTCTTGGCACCTTCCATCTTGTTTCTAATTCAGGGCATGTTTTTTCTTCATCTTGAAATAATGCTCTCTTTGTCTAGATACGTAATATCCTAATTAGCCTGGAAGATGAAGCTGGGGATAGGTGTTCTAACTCTGTCTGATACTAGGTCCAGCAGAGACATGAATTTATCTGACTCCCAGCAACAAGCTCTATTTTCCTACTTAATGAAAAGCAAGCAGGCATTCTGGCATCTTCATTTCAATATTGAACTTAATTATAAGAAAACTGTCACCAGTATTTCATTCTTGCATCAAATTCTGAACAAGGTGACCTTTAGTGTGTCTCAAAATTATTAATTTTTCTTTGGCTGAATTCTTTAATCCAGACGTTTAATTTTGCAGTGTGCAAGTGTCAATATAAGCCACATCAGAGATATTATTTTTTTATGAATACTTTTGTAACTGTGCCATTAAAAGCTTTTGAAGAAAATGGGCTTGGTTTAGAAGTTTTATTGTAGTAATTGAAAAATATGAGGCCTCATTCTTCCTTGCCTTTGATTTTGCAGACACTTACTGAAATCTGGTTTCTGTTGAAATTAATGGAAAATTTGCCATTTGAGTTACAGTTTTGTTCTGGCACGCTAAAATTTTACCTCATCTTTTAATAGTTGTAAATGAAGAAAAGAGGCAGAGAAGGCTGTATGAATTTAGTCATTACCTTGTCCTTTTAAAAGATCATGAATGTTAATCGTCATAAGTTATCCTCATCAAGGAGGAAGACTCCAGTGTTTTTACACCAATGAAAACTCATTAGGATGTGTTAACTTCATTTTTGATTAGACTCCTTTTGTCAGGTACCGCACGATCTTTGGTGGGGGTTTAGAATTGTCTTGCAAAATTGGTATAAAGTTTGACAGTAATTAAACTTGGCACTGGCTGCTAAGTCAAAAGAGATTTGAAATAATATTTAGGATTACTTATTCAATACTGATTCATACTGACTGAGTTTGTGAAGTAATTAATTGTTCTTGGTGATCTTTATTCAATAATGCAAGAAGAAATACTGGAGAATAGGATGGCCAGGATGGTGTTTGTGTAGATCCTGGTCCTACAAGTTGAAATGAAAAACTTGAGTCCATTCTGCAAAGCAGTAGTCTCAGACTATCAAGTATCTGTAAAATCTCACCAAACTCAACAGGTGCAGTGCCTTTGAAATTCCGAGCATAATGTGTTGCTATCAAACAATACTGTAATTTAATATTGATTAATGAGAATATAAATATTTGTATAACATTTATGAGCCTGTTGCAGCTCTCAGAGCACAGTAGAAATCTGATGGTGAGGTATACAAAACACAGTAAATCACATTTTATTTTACATCCTTCCAGCAAAACAAAATTGGGGCTACAGTTAGTGAACATATGGCTTGCACTTTATATTACTAGTGACCATCTTCTTTATTTTAATCTTTTGCAAACCAAAAAAACATTAAACTGCTATAGATTTTTGTATTTTGCAGGTGGACATGGGAAGGACTGGTTTCTGAAAACTGAATTTTGCTCTGAAATTTTAAGTACACCAAAATATTTACTAGAAGTACACCTTTGGTTTTTTGGGATTATTTCAAGTACAAACCTAAAGAAAGGCTGTTGGTGTGGTGTGGTTTTTTTTTTTGTTTTTTTTTTCATTTTGTTTTCTTTCACACTCACTGAAAACTGTTTAGGTGAAAATTCTATGTCTTTTACTTGATTTAAACAATTTATATTCTTGTTGAAGTTATGCATCTCGTTTCATAACCAGCTCTTACCTCTTATTAAGACAGCAGTAGATAATGGGATTGTACATCGTAGAGCTCATGGCAAGCCAAAAGCTGGCTAAATAGATTTGCTGAATGTATTTCCACCGATTTAATTGTTGATAGATCCCAGTAACTATGAAGTAAATGTGGTAGGGCAGCCAGCAGACAGCAAATGTCAGCACAACCACAATCATCATTTTTACCACCTGAAAGAAAGAAGTAATAATGATATTTTACCTTTTTTATTTGGACTAGCATTTCAACATCCATTAATAATTTTCTTGTAATTAATTTTTAAAGTTAGTCAAAGGAAAGATGAATATGCTTTTATATAGTTTTTCCTTTTAATCTGACTCTCTTAATTATATTTTTTCTTGACTGGAGATCCTCTTTTTCCTAAGAAAAATAACATGAAAATCTTCCCTACCTTTATTTGTATTTATTTTTCCAAGTAATGTGTTTGCTTACTTATATTTGGCTATCTAAAATAGCACTTTTTTTCTGTACACCTAATCATGGCATAAGGTTACAGGGTGTTTTATTAGGACACCTCATTTTGGCCTTTATTGACCTTGGTGTCCCTTTTTATTGTGGTCTGGGAGTCTATTTCTTGTCCCCAGCTTTCAGATGGGATTTGAATAACACTAGGTTGTAGGAAATGAGCAACTGCAGCATCCTGTGTAATTTCAGAGCCTAACGATTCCCTTGGCTGGTGCTCCTTATTTGTTGTTTTCTGCAGGCATCACAACATCTGTTAGCTACCATAGTTTCCAGTAAGCACAGATGAAGAGGAGCTCTGCTTTGTGCTCCAAACACATGAAGAAAACTTGCAAGTCATGTAAAATTTTCACTCCCATCTTTCTCTTTTCAGCTATGTCAAATACTAGTCCAGCTACCATTTTCAGCACAATGTCACATGTTTACACCACAGGTTTTCTTTTTGCAGCTAAAATGAAACTAGACATGATAGATTATGCTGCAAAGTCTCTTGCTCATTTGTACTTGTGAATACTGAGGAATAACAGGAATTGCTATGAACAGTTCCTTTATTTTCTCTGTACAAGGTGCCATTTCATACTGTTTCTAGTTTTGCCAGGGGAAAAAACCAAAAAGCTGAAATTTGCCATACTTACGTGCCTTTGGTTAATATTTTTATAAAATTCCAACTTACATAATTAAATCATTTTCCATATAAATGATATGGTGTCCTCCTTATCTCATGTTACATCTTCTTATGGGAAACATAAAGCAATTTTTCATTTAATAGCTGGCACCAGTTAACAATCTTTCCTGATGGATGGGACTGTAGTGTGCAAGATTTTGCTTGTAAGAATACTTATTATTGCTGATATATATACACTGATCATCACTTAAAGGTAAAAAAGAGGCATCTGGCCACATATACAACATTAATAATAGGTGGTTCTTCTAAAGCACTTTTCATCAGTTAACTATAAATCATCCTGTGATCAGGAAGATCAGTATTATTATAAAGGAAGGCAGCACACCAAAACATAGTATCACTTTCACCTTTCACATGTACATCTGTGTGTCTCTGTATATAGAAGTTTATGGGATTATATATGCTAGTTTTTTGGGTGGGAGGGAAGAAGTTATGATACTATGTGGACGGACATTCCTGGACTAAACTGTGTATGTGAAGTGATGCCATAAAAATATGTTGTGATATCAGAGTCTATCATTAAATGGCATCTCTGTTTCTCTGCGTTTGACTTAACTTCCACTATTCTTCTGCTGGGGACTGGGCACTTACAGCTCTGCCTTGCACACATTGTATGGATAGAAGACTTAACTCTGTAGTTTTACCACAATACTTAAGCTCTCTGCCCACTGATTTACAGGTGCACTTTGCTTGTTGCTGTGTTTTGCTAGGTCTGTCAGGGATGATAAGTGTTACCTCAGCGACTTCCATGACTTCTTTAATTTCAGAACATTTGAGAGTCTAATTACTTACCTTGATTTGATTAGCAAGTCTTGCAGTACCAGCTGTGCATGTGAAATTGTTCCTAGAGTTATTAATCACTGGACTATCATAGGTCCTAAATCAATGGATTTTTGTGTCCAGATTTTCAAAGTGTAAATAGGCAAACCTGTATTTACTGTGAACATTTCATCTGTGCGGTGCTTGAGAACCAAAACAGTAGAACTTCCCGGCAACTAACGTAGCTTAGTGTGATTGAACACTGTGTCACTCATGCCCCAGAGCTGCTAGAAGTCACAGAGTCCAGGTTGCCCATTTGGCATATTCAGTTGTGTTAATATTTTCCAAAAGAAAGTTGTTCATCTTTTTTCTTACATCCAAATGCTTACTGTCTAGTTTTCTTTGTTATATTGAGGGGCAAGGCAAGCAGTGCTTCAAGAGTCTACTTAAAAGTCTCCTAAAGCTACTAAACCTTCACAATCTGTACAAAAAATAGCTTTTAGATTTCAGCTGCTGCAAAAATTAACCCTAAAGGAATGAAGTTTTGGTTTAAATTACTGTTAAATATACTATTTCAGATTTTCTTCAAGGGAACAGAAATCCCCAAATAACTTTTACCCTGCAAAGAAAATCCACAATTTTTCTTGTCAAAATTTCAGGCAATAAAATTCTAATTTTGAATGTTTTAACTTTTTTAAGTTTTGAAATGAAAAATGCCAAATCACCCCCAGAGAATTGCATCTTTTCCTGCAAGTTTACTGTTTTTTTTAAAACAAAATACTAATTTTTTAAAACAATGAGATTAGTATAATATTTTATTGTTGCTGTTTCTGTCTGGAAATCCATGATTAAATATTAAGTCGTCATCATCCTGAAAGCAGAAATTTCTGAAGCAAATAGTGGAACTAGACAAAAAGCTAAAGATGATTTTAGATGGGCATTAGCATTTGATTTAATTTGTGAAGTAACAAGTCACTTGAATGACAGACAGTGAAGCATATTACATTTTTAATCATTCAGGTTTGCAGCTGTTTTTCATAAATGTATAAAATAATCTAAAATGTACAGAATCCGTTTTCTCTCAAGTAAGGCTGTATCAGTCTGCATTCCACTGATGTGAATGGTGATACACTGACAAATGCATGTCTAGGGGCAGACATAAGATGGTGTTTCCTTATTCATGTGTAAAATGCTTTTTCCCTGGAACAAAAAAAGTGCAAACTTTTCCTGGAAAAAGGGACATTTAAGAAAAGTCAACGTTAAGTTGTCATTTTGAGTATTTATATAGTACAATGCACTTACTGACATATTTCCTAGAAGGTAAGCGAGATATTGCAAGTCTGTGTGGTGTAAAATTGTTGGAAACAAAAAGCAATTAGGGTTAAATTTGAAGTCAAATGCAGAAGTCGTGAGAGGAATCAAAAAGCCCTAGTCTGTTCTCATTTCATCATCTAAGAATGACTGTGTTGGCAGAAACAGAGGGAAAAAAAAAAGAATCAGAGGAAAAGGAGGGAGATTATCCCCAATTTCCTCTTCTCTTTCAGAGAGAGGCATGCACACTGTGCAAGGCCATACCTTGCAGTTTATAGCTGCAGTTCTTGTCCATAATGTTGGTCTTCCCAGTATAAAGTTTCATTTATTGATCATATCAATAACTATGAACAGAAAGTGACTTCAAGGTCAATAAACCCAGGGCACCCTGAGTTTACTTGGAATAAATTCTGATGAACAAGTGCCCGCAAACCAACAGGGAAAATAAATTAAGCAGGCCCAGTATGAATTTACTACAAAAACCTGATTGTCTTTTCCCAGTACACTGGGATGTTTCACTAAAGAAACTCCAGTGACACTTTACCGGTCCAACTGCAGAGTATAAAAGACAGCTTCAGCGTTGGGGTTGTTTTTTGACTACTTAAACCTATGACTGAAAAAAAAAAGTTCTTTTTAATAGGCCTGTTCTGTTTCACTTTTTTGAGATATTACCATTTTTTCAGTTGCTTTTCCTTCTGTTCTGAATTGCATAGAATTCATTAATAAGGCTTTGCTCTTGTGCATTAGGAAACATTTCTAAAGCAAGAAAATTACTGAATTCAGTTGCTTAGCTTAAAGTCTAGCTCTGTTCCTGCCACCATTTCACCGTGGAGCTTTCCAAAATGTGAATTGCAGTGAAAATCACTAACCTTTATCCCAGTGGCACCATTTTCCCCTGGTGTTCTGTTCAATCTCCCTTTGTGTATTGTGGGCAGCATGACGGAGGAAAGACATTTTTTTCTGTTCTAGGCAATACTTTTGTTAAAATGAGTTGTACTGAGTCTCTCAGTTGTGCAACCTTCATGCAAGTCTAGAGGCTAGATTTGTAAATGGAAAACCAAAGTATTTGTTTTATACATTGATTTTCATTAACCTGTTCTGCTGATATTGGTGCACTGCTGCCTATGTCTAGTAAAGAAAGTTAATTTATATGCTTTGTGGTCTTGTCCATTCCTTTAAATTCTTTCTGTCTGAGTAAGAAGCATTCTTTCATTAGTGAATGTAATGAGAAAAAAAATCTTTTTTGCTCTTTTAAATATATAAGTTCATTGGAATTGGAGTTTGCAGGTTTGCCTTTGCTGTGAAACATTTGAAACGTTAAAAGTGAAAAGGAACTAACAGATTCAGCTACACTCAGAAAAACCAGTAAGTACATTTTTTTTCCCCCATCCTGTTTTTATTTTGCATGAAGAATAGCTAGAAAAATAGCCTAATTTAGATGTAGCATTGAGAACAGCTCTTGAAAGATTAAGAATAAAATATACTTTTCTGAGAGACTCAATCGCTGCTGGAAGAATATAGCAATTCACACTGCAAGGCATTGATTTGCCAGCAGTACCTAAGACTTGAACCATGCAATCATTTCCTTTTCAATCTTCTCTGCAGCTCCTTATTGTCTTTCTAAGTCATCTTTGATACTGCTGCTTCTACAAGTACAGGAATTTGGCTTTTGATTTCATTTGCACTTATATCACACAGAACAACTTATTACTTTCAGAACTTTTACTCCTGGGTGTTATGCAGATATAAATGAGAAGCAACTGATTTAAGAACCCATGGAGTGTAAGAATGTCTTTGTTTACCCTCTCCTGGATGTTATTTATTCATGAATACAACTTAAACACAGTTCACAGATAATCCCTGGGAATCATAACTTTTGCCCTGTGGTCTTTTGGGAGACATAAAATGCCACACTAACATTTCACAAAGTGTTTCTTCCGACATGTTAGAATGCAGCCAGTAAATCCACTTCCCCAGTCCTGGGGACATACATGGCGCTTATGCATGAAGCACCAGAGAGAAAGGAACACCGATACGCCTTTGCTTATGCCAGTGCTTATTTGGAGTGAACTATCTCTCTTGTGCAAGAAAATTAGGGTTCAAAGGGTAACTCTAATGGCAATAGTACAGAAATAGGACTGACTTCTAAGATACCAAGTGCTTTGACAAGCTCAGGGATTTTCTATATTGTCTCAGCCCATAGGAAGGGACGGATTCTTAATAACTGAAGGAGACGCACATTTAGGAGGAGAAAGCATGCGAAGAACTTGGAATTCTTTCAGCCAGGTAAGGTACTTGCCAATTCCAGTGCTCCAGATAATTTTAGTCTTCTGACTTATGTGTTCCATCTGTTTTTCTCAGTTGCTTGAAATAAAGAAACTGTTTTTCATTTCGGTTTGTATAATCCCTTGTTGCAAACAGAATTCATAATCATTTACTTAGTTATTTAAGCTCTGAAGTTCAAAAATACAATCTCCTCTAGTGTGAAGTAGTTTTTAATTAGTTTGCTTTCTTCCAAATGCTAAAACGTGGGGCTCCCCTCAAACCAAAGCAATTCTGACATTTTTTATGAGTGGTCTTAGCTACTGCCATTTTTAAATGATGTTTCCCCAAAGTTGCATAAAACACAGGTTTGACAGTGCTTTTGAGTTTCTCTCAACATGTCAAGAAATATCTGTTCAATTGCAAAAAAGGGGTAAATATTTTGCTCAGAGTTTCATTTTCCTTGAGAATGCGTGATTTTACAAGCATCTGATTGGGGACAAGGAGGAAAAGTTTCCACAAGTTTTATGTTACTTTATCTAAGAAGAGATGTCTCAATTTCTCACAAGAGATTGCTGGATGTTAGGCAATATGGTAATGTCTGCTGCTCGGACGGAGAGGTTTTTTCTGTAAGCTGGGCAACAAGCTAGGTGGGTGGACAACAAACAAAGGGTAGGTGGCTTTGTCTTGGTCTTAAGCATTGAGTAGCATAAGAAGTTTACGTTCTTTAGAAAACTACTCTGCATGGCTATTGTAGGATTGGCATTATTGGGCATGATTATCCACCTGAGATCTAGTTCTGGGAAGAAAGTGAAAAAGCTGATCTAGTGCTTTTGTACTTAAGATTCATACCACCACTTATTTTGCAATACTTTCCTTCCTTACCTGGAATGAATGATGTGACATAATTCATTTCCATGCCTCTAACCAAATATGAGATTTAGTGTGGGGGAAACAAAATAATACTCTCTTCTTTTGTTTTCCCAGTAGGGGTAGTTGATTCTGAAGTCCGCTTTGTGACACAAATCTGAAAGTGTTCTGGAAACTTTAATCCTCATTGAAGGCTCTCCCAGAACCTTGCCAATGTTTAAATGAGTTTTCCATATAAGACTTCTGAAGGAATGGCACTGGTGAATGTTCTCTTTTGGAAACTAGATCTTATATATTGGACACTGTGATAAACAACTAATGCTATGATGAGTTATGCCAATGAATTATGCAAAAGTTGCATGCCATCCTACCTGTGGTTTACTTTATCTGGACTCCTTATAATGGAAACTGTCCTCCTGAAACTAAAATGAGATGGGTACCTTTGGTTATCTTCAAAAGAGGAGCACAGGCTCTTTTTCATATGGAAAGACTACTTTTTGAATTGTTTTATTTCCATCTTATTGACCTAGGGCAATTAAACAAGTGATTTATATAATTGAAAGCCATTTGACTGTTTACCATATTTCTCTATAATTTTGGCACCAGAACATCATGGGAAGGAATGCAGATTATTTACTACGTAGGTTGAAAAACCTTTCTTCTCTTTTCTGTTGATAAGAAAAAAATTATGAATTATTCCTGGACTGTACTTGTTTAAATTGGTAGGCAAAATTCCGTTATGAAAAAGCACAGTTAAAGCTATTTTTTTTTTATTGCCATCATAATTATGCATTTGCAGTGGTAGTAGCATCTTCCCTTTCAAAGGCTGAAGAAAAAATGTTTATTACCACCTAAAAAAAAAAAGGGGGCAAAAAAATTTAATATTGTCCCCCAGTCTATTTTCATTTCAATTGACTTCAAAGGAAATGGTTAATGTCAGTGATGTTGAGGTTTATATTTTGCATTTAATGCACCTAGTTTATTTTTGTCATTCTGCAAATGGCTATACAAGGTTGTGAATTTATTAGGAGAAGTAGACTTGTAACTCACACACAGAACGTTTTGGAAATACTTGTTAAATAAAAAGGGGTATATGCTCTGGTCAGTTATTGATGAAAAGTATCAGGAGTGTCATTCTCCTGACAGCACCTACTTTTGTACAGACAAGCATTGCTTCAAGCATTAAGGTAACCACATGACTTGGCCATAATGGCCAACACGTTGGGCATTATTGCACTGGTTTGATACTCCTGTGATATCCCAATTCTGTGGAATAAGGTGTAAGCTGACCCATGCCAGGGTGGCTGAAAGTGTTTCCTGGGAAACCTTCTTTAAAACTGGGAGAAATCAAAAAACTACTATCCACCCCAGAAAAGGAGTAATGAAATAAAGCTGCTTTGAATAGGTTATTTACAATGTTGCAGTACAGAAACTTCTGAAGAATGAAGTATTTGAGTTAAAGGATTAAATTTGTTAGGTGAAGGCATTAATAGACATAACATAGGCACCCCTCTGTGTTTAGGTGTGTAGATTTCTGCTTTAACTCAGAAAAAAAACCTGTGCTGAAGTTATGTTTTGTTTTTACATGAAGAGCAGCCTGGAATGAATGCAGAAGTGTGTAAGTGCAATACTGGAACTGCAGTTCTGTTCTGCTGAATATACAGGTCTTGGTTCTGCAGTCCTCTAAAACGACTGATCTGCATCAGATTTCCTGGGCTTTTCATCACATGGATGCTTGGCAGTATTACAGAAGGCTCAACAAACTGACAACTCATGCTGAAACTAATTTGTTCATGGCTTCCCTACAGGGACTCGATGAGGAAGGGACTTCTTATGCACTCCCTCTTATCTCTGTGTGTGTCTGTGTATTATATATGTGTGTATATATATTTACACACCCATGCACACACAGGACTATTCATGTGGTCATAATTTGGGATATATAATGGGATAACTTTGACTGCAGATTAGATGAGACAACAAAAGACTTTTTGAATTTTCCAAGGTTTGTTTATATGCTGGTGAAAAAATTTGCATACAACTTAAAGAACACGCTTTGTCCTGAATGTGGGATTTTAAGGTTATCTGTCTGGAGGATCAGGTCCCAGACTTGAACCTGGGGAGAACTGCACAGAGAAAATGAAATCTGTCTTAAAAAACCCAACTCCATAGTAAGAGACATTTGGCTTTCATTTGTCTTTCTCGTAGGTATCTTGGTTTTATTATTAAAGAACATTTATAGTCAAATTCAGCCATGCATTTGAAAACACACTGAACTCACTAACGTTGGAGTGAAGCATTGTTGAAATTTTTGGCCTGTTAACCTAGTGCTACTTCCATTCTTAAAAATATGAGGCATTACTAAGCAGAAATTTTTGCCCTAGGACTGTGCCTAGACTTAATATTTCACATAAATTCTGCCATCAGTGATCAGAAATAGAAAAATAACAAGGAGAAACATCACAGCAACTGTGAGTGCACAATTCTGAGCGTGATCACTTACCATGCAGAACCAGACTCTTAAATCTGCACCTGACCTGGAGATGTTGTCAGCTGTTCTATAAAAAAGTTATAGCCAGAAAACTTCCATCATTTTGTCAGTAAACACTTAAATTGGCAAGGTTTATGCACAGTATAAAGCCATTTTTAGTATTTACTCTGCTTTTACCTCCCTGTGGTTGCTGCTTGAAGCATGGATGATGCATGTGGAAAGATGTTCACAGTTCATAGCTGAGTTTTAGGAACTTGAGACAATGAATGGAAGCTGGTACTGCTGCTGAGTGTTCTGTAGCTGTTTGGATATAGGGAGCAGAGAAGAGCAGCTTCCAGTAATTTTGTTGTATTTCACTGTGTCAATCATGTTCAGAAGATGATCAAGAGGTCTGACTTTATTTTTACCTCAATAGGAAATCTTGTTCGTGGGCAAATCATTAAAAAGAGAACAAATTGCTAGGAAAAAAAAAATTCCTGAAAAGAACAGGTGAACCCTTTTTCCTTTCAAGTTCTAAGACCATAAAATAGCTCTGTAAAAAATATTTTGGGTTTACCATGCAATGAAAATAATTCCCCTGTACATCATGTCCCAGTCTTTCCCTAGGTGACTTCTAAGCATGTGAAGAGTGAGATTGTGAAATAAAAATTATGATTCACAACATTAATAATTACTTTGCTCATTCCCTACATTTTCAGTAGGTTTTCAGTCCATATACTTGGTAATAGAAAGAGTTTAATAGAACTTTGTAAAACTTAAACCCAAAGATTATTGGTTATTCTGCCTCATCCTACTGGAAAAAAAAAGTGCTTCTTAGTGTGTATGTGCTTGTGGGGAGGTAGTACATTGTAATTAATGTGATGATTTTGCAAGAATTTAATTAATGGTAAATGAAAATGCCCAAATTAGGACTTCCTGTCAACACTGTATTCTTGCTGAGATTTTTGATAACTATGGGAATGTATTACTGATCAAAATAGGAAAAGATATCTTATTCTGCAAGTATTTTCACCAGAAAGATATTCTGACCCTCACTACCCTTTTGAAGTTTTTCTTAAACTTAAGAAAAAATAAGCTTAAAAAAAATCCTTTTAGCTGTAATAGCAATTACTTGCAAGTAGAGACTTTGACTATTGACTTAATACCAATCTGGTGAGTCTGGCAGGATATTTGTATTTATGGTTATGGAACAACTGCTCAAAATCTTAGTGGAACACTAACGTTCGCAGTCTGGTCCAATGAGCTCTTAATGAGCAGTCCTGACTCACACATGCAGAGCCGTGGAGAAGAGCAGCAGACAGGATCAGCATCTGTGTTTTGTAAGAAGCACACTAAGCAGCATGTCATATCTCCTTGTGTAACTAACTCCATCTACAGGGCTACAAACCCAGTTTTAGGCACGTGTAGCAGTTTGCGATGTCAGGCTTTAGATTCATTTGGATTGTTTTACATCTACCATATTAACAAGGGTATTTCATGCTTCCCATAAATGGTCAGAGTTAAGGATATTATAGTAAGAGGTGCCCTGAAGCAGAACGAGAGGAAGCATACCTTTAGTTATTAATTTTTGTAAGTAATTTTACTTGCTACATTTCACTATTGAGCATGATTTGGGAAACACTTTGCACTGGAAAGGTAGTTGAGAGAAAAATATTTTTATTAGAAAGTATTTAATACTAATTTCCCTCCAACTAGGATATATTCTCTAAATACCAGTCTTGAGATCTGCCTCATTTAATGTATTTACTGAGGAGTTTTGTACAGCAAAATAAAGGCATGCCAAATAATTTTGATGACGAGACACTTTTGAGCAACTTTGCTGCTACAGAAGCAAGGCAGAGAAAGAACCTGGGAAGTGCAGCTTCACAGTGCTGGTCATATACTTTGCATGGTACCAGTAGTGATTGTGTCCCTAGGTGGGGTGGTGGCAGCGGCAGGTATCACAGAGCAGAAACTGCTGGACTGGTACTGTGCTAGTTTTGGGGGTAGTTTTACACTGTACTTCCATAGGTAGGCTCATACTTGGAAAAATTCTGGCATTTGCTCAATTAAGAGCTAATAAAATTATCTGCTGTGAATTTGTTTGCCTGTTGTGAACAAATGAAGAGGAGACAGATGTTATTGACTGATTATAGCACGACCAGGTGATGTGTTTAATGAAAGGAAAAAATGAGATATTAGGATCTTCCAGATGAGGCATTCTCAGTGGAGAATAGAGAATTACCCCTGTGCAGGACCATGGTGACATTCCTTGTCTGGTTTTGGTCACTTGTTGCATAAATATGTTATATAAAGATGCTCTATAAAAGAAGATCAGGAGCACTTGTTTCATTTATGTAACAAATGTAAACAAAAACAGAGAGGAAATGGATATAAAACCATCTGCAGAGGTGACACCAGTGAGGGATATTAAGTAATTAATTAAGCTAACTGAAAATAATGGCATAAACAGAGCTGTCTATAAAGAAATTTAGCCTGGAAAAGTGAGCTCTAGGATTGGTGAGATTTTTTAGAAGGTGGAGGTTTAAGATGATACCAGGGGAATTCTGTTAGAGTTGCCTGTGGTGACAGGCCTGAAGGCTGGTTCCTGTTGTGTTTTCATTTAACATTTTAATATTGAAAGAGACAAAATGACACTCAATGAATAAGTGGAGAAAGCACTGGACATAGTTCAACATCTTCCAGTGTCTGGCAAACAAAGGATGAGCTTGTTTTCGGAAGAGCCTTTAAAAGCATCTGAGAATTCCTTCTTCCTGTTTTTTTTTTTTTTTTTCTTTACTTTTTCTTTATTAAGTAAGAAATGTGACATTGTTGAACACAACCATGGATTAAAACTTGCCATGACTCATTGATATGAAGATCTTCAAAAATAATTTAATTTCTAGAGTAGTTTTACAAAGTCTGAGATGTATGACTGTGTGCTTATAACCTCGGAGGAGACTGATTTAAAAGTATGAAGTCATAGAGTCAGACTAATCGCTTCAGAAACTTCTCATTCCATTTTTTGTATTTCACAAAGAGGAAACACAGTGTATGAGCATAACAAGCTGACACTTTGGGTGGTATTTTTGTCACACCTTCAGTTGCCTGAGGAATTAATCAGCAGACATTTCCATGTAAGGACTGGAATCTTTAAAAAGCATCTCTGTTTCTCTTGATTGTTGCCTGATAACAAAGCAGTGGAGTGCACAGGAGTGGTGCTAGCTGGGTTAAGTTGTTCTTCAACCTCATATTACTTTTTGCTTTTTTGAATGTGCTGAACAATGATTGCTAAATTTGTGAATGTGGCTGCACTGAAGTACACCTGTGGTTTTCAATCACAATAGAGCTTTGGCTTACAAAAGATGCTCACAGTGCATCAGCATTTTGGATAAATGATAATTTAATTGTAGCTGTATGAAATTTCAGCTAGTCAAGCAATGCAGCTACCCACATGTAAGTCATGTAAGCTATCATATAGCTATGACTGTTAGATCAGTGAGACCGGCTGTTCTTAAAACAGCATTTATTTCTCCAGCTTAGTCTTTGCTGTTAGTTCTCTTCTAGTATTTATTTATTCTGTTTTGCATTTTATTTTCATTGTCAATCTCTGCAAAGTCAAAGAGTAGACCTATTTACAGAAGGTGAGTACGGATGGACAAAAAAATTACAGACACCTATTTTTGGCAGGAGATACATAGTATTAATAGCAAATTGAGTTTCTGAACCTCATTATATCCCACAACAGAATGGGTAGGTTGTTTCACATATCACTCCCAGAAATGTGAGATCAGGTAAAGGGAAGAGGTGCCTTCCTAGGGGAAGGTGCCCTATGGCCCTTTGTGTATGTTTGTACCATTCTGGAGTGCATCCCTGATTCATCCTCTCAGTATCTACTTGAACATTAGGGAGAATTTTTGGACATCAGGAAGCATTTCTTGACTGAAATGAAGTTGAATGGTTAAATGGTTGTCAGCCGTTGGAAAAGGCTGCCCAGGGAAGTGGTGGAGTCAACCATACCTGAAAGTGTTTGAGAAATGAATGGACATGGCACTTAGTGCTGTGGTCCACTTGACAAAGTGGAGACTGGTTAGAGGCTGGACTTGTTGATCTTGGAGGTCTTTTCCAACCTTAACAACTCTATGATTTATGAATTTATTGCTTGTTAATTTGCCTAAAACCTTTCTGAATCTTCTGAGATCATAAGCATCTGGTAGGAGAGCATCTCAGATGCTCTTTACCAACTTTTAAATCACCCTTTCTTAAAGTACTGTCTCTTGTACCTGCCTAAAGCTGCTCTCCTATTAGTTCTTGTATTTCAGGATTTGGTGACCAATAGTTCTTCAGCCACTTTACCCACCACCTTTGTGTTTCTCTAAACCCTGACATCTTGTCCCTTGGCCTCCTTGTCTCCAGACTGAAAAGTTCAGGCCATTTTAATCTCTTTATAAGTCCATTGACCATTTTTAGCTACCATTCCTTGGACTTTCTCTAAATCTAGGAAATGGAGGGGGAAGAAAATGAGAACAAACCAGAGAAATATGTGTGAAGTGTTCATACAGGAGTTCTCACAAAGACTGTGACTCGCTAGCAAACATACGGGATTTTTTTTCTTGTTTTCTACTCAAATTTGAGAAACAATTTTTATATTGAAACAATGCGGCTTTTAATCAATCTTCATTGCTAAAAGAAGTTGAGATGACACCTCAGGCTGTGTTAGGAGAAGCAAAAAATACAGGTAGAAGCATAAGTGTGGGGGAATGAAAATTACTGAGAAAGATGCCTGATGACATATTATCACAAAGTTAGCAGTCGTAAGTAAAAGGAACAGTAAAGAAAATATAAAAGTTAAGAACATTTCCTGTTCCTCTGTATTCTTCCCATTGTGGCCAGGCAATAGCATCTTCTGTTGAGATGAACATTCTTTTTTTCAGAAAATTGTTGTATCAGAACTGTGTCGCTTGATAAAAACAATAGTAACTGATTTTACTTGCAGTACATGATTATTCCATCTTATGGGTTAATTAAAGCTGAAAGAGTGATTGAAACTTGTTAGATAGCAAAAACAGGGTGTGGAGACATCTGAGAGCAAGCATTTGCAGTGAATATAAAGAACATTTTGACCTAGCAAATCTTATAGTAACATTATGAGACACCTGTATAAACTTATGTATGACAGCATTGAGACTATAATTCCATATTATTAAAATGGGAATTGCCAGAGAATAAATGATGTTTAGCTGAACATCAGTCATTCTCATGCCATGAGCTTTAAGAAGAAGGGATAATGGCTGCAGAGTCCCCGTGTGAAGCAAATGTTCAGAAGTTCAAAAGACTGATGTCAGGCAGATACAAATGAGTCAGTCCCTGAGATACTTGAGCTGTCAAAAA
>VZTI01002091.1:459551-641067 GCA_013397865.1 Struthidea cinerea | reverse complement strand
AAAAAAAAAAAAGTAGTGATCTAGTTTCATCCAGTCCTGAATTTCTAAACATTTTGTCTTTGACCTTAATGTCACTTTCAGGAGGATTCAGGACCGTGTTGCACAATCATATGTATGAAATGATGAGACTATCTGTTGAATTACTAACAGCTTTCTTGAGCTTCAGATCTTTTGTTTGCAAACATTGTTTCCTTTAAAGGTCTTACATGAACTGTTCACTACCTTCTTAATATTAAATACCATTTCAAACAATCCTAATCAGACACCTTTGCACTGTATCATTTCCTGATATGAAACGTAGTCAGCTATTGTGTATTTCTCCTTCATTATAAGTGCACAGATTTTCCATATGTCTAGATACCTATATACTAAATATCAAGAAAAACAGATGATTTCTTTGCCTGAAAAGGGCAAAGCACTAGCTCTGTTATCAGAGACAGGCTGAGTTATGGCTTTATTTGGATTCCAGTCTGTTAGTTCCTCTCCATGAATAACCAATTATGATTCATCTTTCCAAATACCAGTTATTTCATAAATCCTGCTGGAGAGCACAGCAGTGTAGCTGAAGTGCTGTCATGGAGCTCTACCCATAAAGTCACCGATGCAGTTATAATATATCTGCACATAATTTAATTCCCTTGTTGCATGTCTTGAAGGTATGCATTCCTGTACTCTCACATTTAAAATCCTTTAATTAAGGATGCTGTTCCTTGTCTCTTATATATATTTAGAATTATAAACAGGTGCTGTTTTTCAGGTATTCAAGGGATTTAATTGGGCCCTCTATTTCATATGGTAAAAGCCAGATTTTCTCTTCAGAGAACTCTAGTTTCTGTGTCACAAGATGATTATTTTACTTAGTCATTATGATAACAGGTCATGAAGTTCTGGCATGTCCTGGATCTCCAATAATTTAATATTTTTTTTCCACATTTGCTTTTGCGAATTGTGTCTGTTATAGAAAGTGATTTCTCAGGTTGTCTTTACAATCAGAACTCCGTCACCACCAGCGGAGTATTTGCTTCATTTTTTTTCGGTGGCTGGGTTAAAGGGGAGCATTGGTGATAGCACAGCTGGGTGACCAGTGAAATCTTTTTCTGCTTATGTTCTGTAGGAAGGGTGATCTCATAACTTTGAAAATTCACTTTTGGGTAAGTGACAACATGCATGGCAAAGACTGTAATGGTAATGTTGAACTTTTTGGGTAATGTCAAAGAGTCAAATCTGATCTTTTGAAATGATTTGGGTATTTCTGGAAATTAGTCCAATAATATTGCTTTGGGGCAAATATGCAAAGCATACTGCTTAGCTTTCTATGGGTTTTTTTTTTTTTTTTTGTAATTTTCTCTGTTTTCATTCCAAATAATCTTTGAACAGTTACAAAGCAATAGTAGTGGTAATACTGGTCAAGCTGCATTCTGGTTCCTTAAGAGAGGCTAAGATTTTTCCCCTCTTGAAAAAGCTATGTTAAAACAAAAATAAATGACACTTTTGGTTTCATGGTAGACATTGCATATCATGCCATAAATCTGTCTAGGCATCTTTAGTATTCTGACAACTGAAACTTCTGACAACTTGGCACTTTTCTCTTATGAGTCTGAAGATGTGTGAAGGAGAAAATGATCCTAATCTTTCTTTTTGTATATCCTCTGCCATAACAACTTTTTCTATGTAGTATGGTGGGGGAAAAAAAACCACTTTCATATTCCTTGCAGTGTCCTGAAAGAAATGAAAATGTTAGTGGTCTCCAGAATTTGCAGGAGATCTCGTGCTGTCTCAGGACCCAATATGCCCCACTCTGCTATTGCTGCAGCACAGTAGCATATTCCACTGTTCAAACATACTCACAGTAATAGGAAGCAAACCAAACAACTGAAAATGTTCTCGTCATTGTGAATGAGAAGTTTGTATTAGGGTACCCCTTTTTTTCAAATCTGAAAAGTTAAATACATTTTAGTATGAAAAAAAATTGTCAGAAATAAGAAGAAGAAGGCTGCCTTGTTAAATAAGAAGAGCTAGGTTAAGAAAAAGAGTGTTGTAGGAAAGAAACCTTCATGGCATTGCAACATTATGAAAACTGAACTGGAGACAGTCAAATACTCAGTTCATAAGCAATCCCAAATCTAGTTAGATTAAGCAATACCTACAGTGAAAGAGATTGAAAGAAAATATCTGGGAAAATTTGTTTGCATTTCTCACAAAAAGGTTATTGTTTAAAAATATAAATTATTCATTACAAATAGGCTGATCAGTGCTTATCTCAAATATGCATGGACCTTAATCACCTGAGAATTACAGCAAGATTCACTTTTGTTTCAGTAGGATGAGAACCTTATCTAACAAGAGCTAATGGTTTGCTAGCACGTTGTTCAAAACCCAGCATTTTAACTCTGTGAAGGCTAAATTTTTTGTCTTAGTTTCCATAAAGCAGACAAAGTATGTGCTGCTACAAGTGGAGTAAGAAGTTAAAGCCCAAATGTTTCCTTTATTTAATGACAATCATTAAAGTTACAAGAAGAACAGCTAGTGAACATAGAAGACAACTTGTCCAGCTTAATCAAATTTTGTATTGAAGACCTGTCATTCCTGCTATTTCAAGTGATTTGGTGTTTCTGAAAGAATTTACTGTGATACATTGCAACACAATTACAGATGATTTTGTAAGTATTCACTGTGTGGGATTTAATGGAACAGTACCTTTCTCTTAGCTTTGAGCTGCTCGTGATATTTGTTGGATGTGTCGCCTGGTATTTCTCCTCCCCAGAGCGTAATTCCCACCATGGAATAAGTGATGCCCATGACAAGCAGTGGAAAGCAGTAGACCAGCACAATCACAATAACATGATACCTGCAATGAAAAGGTATTAAGGTGTGGTAAGTGCTTTCAGAGGCGCTATACCAATGGAATGGGCTGCTAGAAGTCAAGACTGCTACTTCAGCACAAGGCATGTTTTATATTAACTGGCTAGTCCTTGGTGTTTTCACTGTCTTTTTCGAAGTCTTGAATTGCGCTGCAAATTTACGTACGTTTTAGTGCATGTGCTTTGTGGGGTGTCTAATGCTGAGCCTGCACTAGCATATTGTGAGTTACTCTGTAGTTACTGTGACTAGTGACTACAGAATGAGGTGTGTTTGTCCGTAGCTAGCTGAGTTCCTTTAATTGCTCAGCCAAGTATCACAAAGGCAAGCTAGGCATTTGGAGCTCTAGTCTGGACCATAAATGCGAGAGGAAAGTAAGTATTTTAGTGATATATTGATGCAAAGACCCTGATAAGAGTCCTGTCACTCAAAGTTCTTCATATGGCAGATCTGTTGCACATAGACAGCGCAGATCTGTAGCCTATGTGCAATATGCTGAAGTAAGCACTGGGAAAACAAAGATCATTTCTTTTGCCCCCTGTTAGTTCCTGGTTAAATGCCAACTTCAGATAAAATCCCCGTGAATGATCAGTGAAGAATCCTTAGCTGTCACTGAGTATGACCTTCCTGCCCTAAAGAGAAATGTCTGTGTATGGCTCCTAAAGTGATAAAAATTACATATGACCAGGACTTCTTTCACCTGCCTCAAAAAGAGCAGAAGGTCAAATTTGATTCTAGATGGTTACACAGGCTTTCAGCCTTGAACACAATGTTCTTCTTAAATGGCAGTGAAGACATGAAAGGACAGATGCCTAAGCAGCCACTTTTTCCTAATTCTATCAGAGGGACAAATAGGATATATTTAATTTAATGACTGGTATTCTCACTTTCAGAAAGTGGAACCAGTTATAGGTTATCCAGTTTTCTCTTTTGGACTAATATCTGACATAAGTAATTGTGACAGTGTTACAGAATGAAGTGGCAAAATCCAGCCCTCTCATGAAGAGATCTAGGGAAAAAGATCTGGTTAGAGCCTTCTCATTCTCTACAATTACCTGAAAGGAGATGGTAGAGAGGTGGGGATGTTGTTTCTTCTTCCTAGTTACAGGATAAGAAATGGTTTCAAGTTGTGCCAGGAGAGGTTTAGACTGGATATTAGGAAAATTTTTTTCATGAGAAGGGTTGTCAAACGTTGGAACAGGCTGCCCAGAGGACCAATTGATTCACCATCCCTGGAGGTATTTAAAAGATGTGTAGATGTGGCACTTAGGGACGTGGTCTAGTGGTGGACTTGGCAGCATGACTTGATGACCTTTGTGGTCTTTTCCAACCTAAATTGTTTTAAGGAGAGACTAGAAATCCTCGTTTTCCTGGTTAGGATAAAAAGGAAGCTTGCTTTGAATTGCATGTTATGTTCCCAATTCTGACCATCTCTGTCTGTACAGAAGTAGCCATCTTAGATGGAGCAATGATGGTAAACGTGCAGCATGGGAGGGAGCACACTCAGATGTGGAAGAGAATAAATTTGTTCTATTTATCACATACAATGCTCTATCATCTTTACTTGGAAAACTGGCTCTACATTTCTCAGTGACCAAAGCTGCTAGTTATTCTGCATGTAGAGAATCTGCATGACACTCTAGAGATTTTGCCAAGCCCATGCAAGTCTTGCAAACCACCATACACAAGTTTAAAAGAACAAAAGCTTACGTAAAATGCTGTTTGGGACCACCTGGCCATGCTACATAGCAAAGAGTTCTCCCAGGCATCACCTTGGTTATGGAGTATAGGCACTGGGGAAAGGCCAACAGGAAAGCCAAAATCCATATGCTCCCAATGACCACCTTTGTAGCAGTTGCAGAGAGCCTAGGTTTCAAGGGATCAATAATGGCCATGTATCTGTGAAAGAAAGAAAAGACCTTTGTGTAAGAAATCTTCAGAGATTCATTTGTATCTAGAATCAGCCAAAGCTTAGGATAAAAGAAAAGGATAAGAGCAGAGATATTCATGTTCTTGGAGTTCTGATGTCATTGTGCTCATTGTGTGGTTCAGCTCCAATGAAGGCAGTGCTGGAAGGAGAAGGAGGTTCATTGGATATTATTTTGCAGCCATGGGACGCCCAGTTAATGATATGTATATCAGTAGAGCAACGATTTTGCTAAGAGTTAGACCATTCTGTTACTGTACAGCCTGATTGAAAATCAACAATGCAGCTGGATCCTCTGTTTCTCTGCTAGGTCATACAGCATTTATTTCTAATAAGAAAATTAACACCCAAGCTGTCAGGATTATTAGTCATCTGTCCCAAAGCTACAGGAACCTGATAAGTCCACATGCATTTATTTCAGTAGAGATAGACTTGACTTTAGAATGTTTGCCAAAGAGCCCCAGAGCAACTGGTTCATACATAGACTGAGAAAAAAAACCAGTTTAGAACTAGTAAAAGCACCAAGGGAAATAGATGCATAAAGCAAGAAAACATCTCATTTGCCTTCTCAGTTCCTCTGTTCCCAGGTAGGATAGCATTCTTCTTGCTGCCCCATAATTATGTTGGCAATTCATGTATGCTGGTAACCTTAGAAGAATCTGCAAAAAATCATCAAAAAGTTTTCTCTAAGCAATTGCAATGTACAAGCTTAGGGGAAAAAAAAGCAACAAGAGGGAAAGCATCAAGACAGTAATAGAAAAACAAGTCTTGTTTTCTGTCTCTTGATCTCTGTTACAGATACAAGGAACAAGGGAGACAGAAAATTTGTATCAATCATTTCTTGATTAATATATTGTGTTTGTTGCAATTAAAAGACAAGTACTCATTTCAAATGAAGGAAGGTGGGATATATCTTAATTGTTACAGTATATACCTAGGTTCTTGGTAGACTTGCCCATGATTTTTAAGCACAGACATTAGCCATGAGACAGTAACAATAATAGTCGCAAGATGATGTTCCTGATAAGAATTTGTGCAATAATCTTCTGCATCTGTATTTACCTGCTATGGTACACAAATGTCACTCAAGATAGTCTTATTTTTTTGGAAATTTTATACTTGACAGATGAGTAATTACAGAACAGATGTTTGTTTTAGCAAAGGTAACTCTGTTTATAGTTAATGATAAAATATCTGATAATCCAGCATTGGTCATAAAAGTGCTATGCATCTTCTAGTAGACATAACTGCCCTAATGTCTTAAAACCTCTAAATGCTGTCAGAAACAGGGAGTGATCTAAAGCAGCTTCAGTTCTGAATCATCAATTTCCATGTCTAGAATTTCAAGCTTGTTCATTTTTTTAGTGGTTTTACTGCACTTCAGTATTTTTCTCAACAGGGTAACAATTAGTTCCCCTCTCTTTCACATGCCTTTTAGTTTTTTATTTCAGCTGAACTGGTGCTTCTGGTATTACATACTATGAAATAGTTTTATTTGAGTGCTGGGTGTATTTTGTTTCTTGAGAACAGCAGTTCTCAAGAAAATATACATCAGTTGGATTGTTGCCCTCTACGATCTAGGTACTTTCTCCTCCAAACACTAAGTACTACTTGGTAAAGCAGTCAGGTTTGTAGTCATGAGCCCTGTCTTTCAAATTTGAGCTGGCTTTTGTGTGGACTGCCAAGTAGTGTCTGAATGCTTGATGATCTTTACTTGTAGTAAAAGTGATAAGCCATAAGTGATAAGCCATAAAGTGATAAGCCATAAAAAAATAATCATTTTCACATGCTTGTGAAACTCTTAAGGCATCTCCTTCTAGCCTGGAATTATTCCTTCAAATTGCTACTTTTCTTCAGATTGCACATTGCTATTATTTTATGTGCTATTGTCAGATTTCTATTACACTCACATTATTCTTATTCCCAGTTATGTTATTCTTACTCCCAATAGATACCAACAGAAGTTCTTGTTGCCTAAGATAAAATTTGGTTGTTTTATCTCTCTGTCTGCCCTTTAAAGACATGGTTTGTTTGGGTGAAATGACTCATACAGCTGTACTGATGGAAATTTTACCAATTGGGTGTCTGAGTAAGGTAAGTCAAAGGACAAGGATCAGATGAAAAGCGGGCTATTTATCTTTCAAGTTCAAATTTGAGTGGTAAGCCAACAGCCTAGCTTTTGCACAAGATCGACTACAAAAATGTGGAAGGCAATCATTCTAACAAACTAGATTGGAAGGAAGTGGAGGAACCTTGACCATTCCCTCAATAATACCTTTGTGCAGGATAAATTTAGCTGACGGGAGTATTGACAGGTCTCTGTTACAGAGCCTTGGATAACAAATCTAAGTTATTCTACTTTGCCAGTACACTAACAATTACAGTGAGGTATCTAACTTGTTCTCTGAGTGGATTTTCTTAGAAACAAAATTGCTTAATTAGCATAGTGAGATATTGCTTTGGAACTGCAATTGTTACATTCACTCAGATTTGTCATGCAAGTTCGGTAGTGTTTTATTAGGGAAGCCATCATTGCCACGAGTAAGTATAGTAGAGAATGTGGAACAACTCTCAGTTGCAGGTCAAAAACTACCTCCACATTTGAATAGAATCTGGATGTTAATCTCCGTAGCCAAAAGAAGCCTTGAAAAGAACTGAGTTCTTCCTGCACTGTTAGCTGTCATTTGCAAAGGAGACACACACACTTCTGCGAAAAATTTTGTTTGCTGTAAATGTTATCTTGCCATTACAGGTATCTAAGGGTAGCTTATCTCTTTAGGCTCAATCTGAATTAGCAGCAGCGAATTTTTCAGTTGGCTCTTGTCTTTGATCTCTGTCCATTCAGCAAGGGTGTTTCTAGCAGGAATGAAAGCTCCTGCTAGCCACAGGCTAGAGGTTCCATGCCTAGGTGTTGCTCAGAAAATCAGTGAGGAAAGGAGGCTAAGGATGGGATAATGTGTATGTATGATGAGCATATTGCCCTTATATATTGCAATTACCCATGGCTGACAACTGTGTGTCATGTCTCGTGGTGTAGCTCTGTCATTATGGCTCATTTTTTTACTTTGTTTGATATCCTTGCATATATTAAGGATGGCAAAATGCCAGTCACAAGGGGGAAGAGTAGACATGCTGTCTGAATTGTACACTGAATGGTGCTGAACATGGTGTAGGAAAAATAGGAGTGTTTGAGTAGGCCAGGAGTGAAAGGGAGAATGATGAGATATAGGATCTAGCAAAAGAATTGAGACTGGGGAACAGTTTGCTGCATGAAAAAATAGAAGTGAAAAGAGAAAAATGAGAAACTAATAGGAGAAGCAAAGAAAGGAGAATTGTAGAACAACAGCATACAGAAATTGTGTTGAGAGGGGAGAGAATAAGAAAGGAAACTGAGGTCATGTAAGAGCAGAGGACATGACAAAAATCAGCCCTAGCATACCGGAGATTCCAAGGTAAGTAGAACTGGTATAAAACCAGAACACTTTGGCAGCGGGGCTGTGGGGTGGCAAGCCCTTCTGTCTCTGCAGGTGTATGGGAGAGAACTCCCAAAGAGTTATTCTCTCTGTAACCAGTCAACCATAGACTGCAT
Organism: Struthidea cinerea; assembly: GCA_013397865.1. Lineage (NCBI taxonomy): Eukaryota > Metazoa > Chordata > Aves > Passeriformes > Corcoracidae > Struthidea > Struthidea cinerea. Next base: position 632,692 of record VZTI01002091.1, on the reverse strand, counting down.
GCAAGGGGAACAGCAGGATTTCTTGGATGCTCCGATGTCATCTGTCTTACAGACTGTTCTGCTACTCCACTGTTCTTTCAAGTGGTCTGAACTTCATCATGGAATTATAGAATAAGCTGAGTTGGAAGTGAACCATGAGGGTCATTGAGTCCAACTCCTGGCCCTGCACAGAACCATCTCCAAGAATCACACCATGTGCCCGAGAGCATTACCCAAACACTTCATGAACTCAGACCGGCTGGTGCTGTGACCACTGCCCTGGAGAGCCTGCTCCAGTGCCCAACCACCCTGTGGGTGACAAGTCTTTTCCTGACTTAAACTTCCCCTGACGCAACTTCATGCTGTTCTCCCAGGTCGTCACTGGTCACGAGAGTGAAGAAATCAATGCCTGTCCTTCTGCTTTCCCTTGTGAGGATGTTAAAGACTGCGATGAGGTCTTCCCTCAGTTTCCTTCTCTCCAGGCTGAACAAAACCAAGTGACCTCAGTCACTCCTCATAAAGCTTCCCCTCCAGATCCTTCACCAGCCCTGTGGCCCTCCTCTGGGTGCTCTCTGATAGACTAATGCCTTTTTTATGTTGCAGTGCCTAAAATTTATGCAGTTGTTCTGAAGCCAGTGACAAGTGCAGAAGCCCTCATAGGTTCACCATGTTCTGTGATATTTATACACAGACCTTGTACCTCTCCACACCTCATCTCCAAGGAGAGTGAAAGATGGTAGGCATTTGAGCTGAAGAAGGATTTCTAATGGCTACAAGCAACTGAAGCCTTGTTATACCACTGAAAAGCATTCTGTAGCCACACAGACATTTTTTCAGTGGGGTGCTGTGCTAATTTGCTTTGGACTTTTACTGTTCAGTCTGTCACCAGGCTTGAGCAGTGGGATTCCTTGCTGAAATAAGGGCTCTGAGCTCCCACTAAGGTGGTTTGATTTAAAGATCGGACTTCTACTTCTTTCTCACTCCAGTGGGAGCTGCTGATAGTGCCACAGATAGCTTATTCCACACAACAAAGCAGGGATGGTGAATGTAAAATATACATTGCTGAAAGGAATGAACTCATTATACTCATTCATCACAACAAGCAGAAATCATTATTAACCCACCCAACATAAACATTTATACTTGGAAAATAATTATAAAATTGAACATGCACGTTTAGAAATGCAGGGATGGAAATATGTACAGGTAGAGACTCAAGCCAGCACTTCCAAGAATGTGGATTGCTCAACAACTGCACCATCTTCTTCTACATGTGACTCGAAAGCATTTTTAGGTAGTGCTTCAGTTTCATATGCACATCGTTAGCACGTGATTTTGTTTGTTGTGACTGTATGATATCTGACTGACATCACTTCTCTTGCAGTTTTATCTTGTGTTAATCTTTGTCTCTAACTGATTACTACTGAAGTCAGCAAGAGTCTTTCCACTGAGCTTAATGAGAAATCACTCAGGCTGCATGATATAATGGCTGGTGCATCGTGGTGTACTTGCTGCTGCACTCTTCTTAGCTGCTGGGGTCAGAATAGATCTCGTTCCCTTCTGAACTGCTCTGTTTGTCTAGAATCTACAATTTAGTGTTCTGTTCTCGTTCCTTGGGTTCACCAAATCAAGAAAATCTGTTTTCTCTGAAACAGTAATAGAGGCAGTCTTCTTTTGAATAATATTGATAAACTCTTTAAGCCAGTAGTTTTAATGGCAGCATAATCATGCATTTCTTACAGTTTGCAACAAACATGAGACAAACAGCTGCTACATACTATAAAAGCTTACAAAGTTTGTGTATTATGGTCCCAACAGTAGAAAAGATTAAAAAAATAAACCTAATTTGTCTTTTTGTAAAATAGCATACACTGGCTAATACAGCCAGGAAAACCTTTCATCTTTGATACATCATTTAGAAAATTGTGGCAAAAATACACAAGATGTTATTAAAACAAAATGATGTTCAAAACTGGATCCTACGAATGCCCATCTGGAGACACAGTTGGAAGCCTTTAATCATCCTAACTGATTTGTTTCACCTGTTTACAATGTGTTTATAAACTCACATGGGGCAAAATGTAATCATTCCAGATTGTAACAGGAAATTGGAACTTGACAAAGGAAGAGACTGAGAGAAAAATCATAATGCTTGCATGTAAGTGGCTTGTCAACAGGAGACAGCAGAGCATGCTTCCTTCATGAATACACAGAAGCTGTTATTCCCTCAAGACAGAAGCTGATTTTGAGGCTTTGTGTTTAGAATCAACTGGTATTTAAGAAACTTAGGTAGGGAAATTGCTGTGATTTCCTGCCCTTGTTTAAAACATTGCTGTGAAAAATCCTACAAAAGGTAAGCTATATAGAGTAGACTAAAGGTGATGGAATGAACTGAGATTTTAAAGGCATTTTTTGTATGATGAAAACCAAGTCTTTAACTTTTGTATTCTTTAATCTCTATCTGCTACCTACTAGAGCAGGGCTCCTTCTTTTCTGGTAGGACTGGTTTGTATTCATTTATTTAGACTGGCTTTCTCTGCAGGAAGAGTGGCTGTGGGCATTTCTGTAGGGCTCTAACTGGCTGTTGAGAAAGACTGGTTTTGGTGGCCTGAAGGGTCTGTTGTGCAGTGATCACCTTAAAGCTAACACCATAAAGAAAGAGTGTGTGACAATGTGACACGTAAACACATGGTACATTTGAGAGATCAGTGGGCAATATCCCAGGGGTATAACTTGGCCTTGGTTTACCCAGAGGAATGTGTGTTACTCTGGGTGAATGGCTACTTGTGCTTTGAGCAGGGGGAAACACTGAAATTTTTCTGAAATCAGGACTAGCTTCCAATGCCTTATTTAGAAGTACCTCTTAACTAAAACCAGGAATACTGAAAGTCTTCAGGATGCCTGAGCTCTCATAAACAGTGCTTTCTACTTGAGGAGCATCTGGTAACTGACAATGGGCTAGATTTTTATGAGTAATTGATTTTACACAATGTATTCTATACCTGTGAATACTGATAGAAAAGGGATAAGACTTTTCTTTGGTCTGTCTCATAAAATGATAGACTAACTGACTTCCCCTGGCAGAAGCGTTTCTGTTTCTCCTTTCCTTTTAATATGATCTACCTGGGCTATCAAGGACCAGTATCAGTGCAAAGTCTGTAGAAACAGCTCCGTCTGCATAAACGCACTGTTAGTGTCTATGTTTCCGCCACTGTCGTCTAGAGGGCTTCCTTCTTATTTCTGCAGTTATTTTGAAATAATTTTATTTAAGGTAAACACAAATATGTGAATGATACAGCTTTCTCTCCTGGTTGGTAAATCAGTCAGAAAAACATGCATTTAGGCAATGATATACAAGAAAATAAACAAATAAACAATCAAACAAACCTCTCTCCCCAAAACACTCCTCACCCCAACCCTTGACTAACTTTTAAAAGCACCACAGGCTACACTGCATAGTAAACCACAGATACATATTTTGATAGTTTTCATTAAATTATAAATAAGAGCATGTATTTAAGGCTAAGGCTCTGTCTAAAATGAACTTCTTGTTTGAATGTAAGGTTCAAACTTATCGGATATTTCCTGTCCGGAAAAAGAAGTCTGGGGACTAGTTGCTGTTGTAAATGTTGCTTATATTCTCAAGATACTGGTGTATCAACCTCGGATTTTTACAGTGCCTATTGAAAGCAGCTTGCTAAATAGAATATTTAGTCAGTACAAAAAAAAAAGGAAAATACAGCTGTTACACCTGTATTTTTTCCCAGACTGCCCCAGTATGTTATTAATAATGTAACTCTGACATGAATTTTGACCAAAACTGCAAAAAAATCCTGTCTTTTTGCCTGATCACTATGAAATTGTCCCATTGCAAGAAAAGGATTGTTTTTCCTAAGCCTCTGCATGCTGAATCCTGCAGTCATTGCATCAAAATGTTCCGCAGAAAATATTTCACCTCCTTTCTAAGAGAGAAAGAAAGACAATTGTCAAATCCAAGAAAATATTTTTAGGCCCCCAGGTGATAGAGAGTCCTTCATGTTTCAACTCTTGATGTTTGAACCCTTAATGCCCTCCTATTCAACTTTTTCCCTCCTGTTCTGAGGACTAGTATTTTTCAGAGGGCAGCCCAGATACTGGAATCCACAAATAAGATGTGCTTCATCTTCAAATACTCTTTGAGGAAGACAGAGAAATGGGGAAGGGATTTCCTCTTTGAATTCTACAGTTTGATGGGCAAAGTAAGAATAGAAATAATAGCGATAATTTCTAAGGCATATCTTGCATTTTTTCCCTTCATGATATGCAGTGACCAAGGCTGATTCCTGAAGTCATGATTATGAACTCATCCATTAGTTTGAAAAAAATGTGGTATTGCACTCCAGTGTGGTAGTAGGGGTATGGCAGTTAGTGTTTTCTGTAGTTATGTGGCACCAGAGGCTTTAGGAAAAGCTAGGTAACAGTATAGTGGCATCTTATGGAAAAAAAAGACAGAAGTGCTATCCATTTCTTCTGGTGAAAATATTCTCAGGTATGAGGGGGACATCTCTAGCCTGTGAAGCACAAGAAACCTGAAAAAAACTCCATCTGCTTTTTTTTCTTGTTCTGATGTTCTTGCTCTCTCTCACAAGTCTTCAGTGCAAATTCCCACTTCTTTTACATTAAAAGCATTTACTTTGAGATATCTAAATTTGAGGGAAGGGGAATGAGAGAGGGAGGGACCAAAGGCTGCAGTTCTGTTTGAGCTGAGCTCTGCCAGGGCTGGCAGCTGGCTGGGCAACGCAGGTTTCCTGTCTGTCCCTGCTTCAGCCTCCTCCATTCACCAGTGAGCCAAGCACAAAACACTTGGTGCCAAGCTCATGTTCAAGGATGCAAGTACCAATAGACCTTCTTGGTGTGCATCTTCTGCTGACGCTGCTACTGTGTGACCACAACACGCGGTCATGCCCTGTGCACTCCGTATCTTAACCTGCTAGAAATGTTTGAGATCATTTTTACACATACACGTTTCCCTGTACTTCAGTGTTTCTGAGCACACAAGGTGGGTAACAGATACTTAATAACAGTCAGATAATAGATAGTTTGGAAGGGATATTAATTTCAAATGTTTATGGTGCATGAAGGCCTTGAGTAATTTATCCCAGGAATAGGAAATCATGCAGAGACTGATACCAAAATGTATTCTACTGGAAAGATAAGACATTTCTCAGTGTGCCAACTGCCTACTTCAGAATTTCAGTAACATTAATTTATAGGGCTTGTGCTACTATTTTGTGACAATAATAACTGCTCTCACAGAATGCACCTGGAGTGATTGAAGAGCCTAAGTGATATTTTGAGGATGTGAGTGTGTATATATGATGAGTTCGTGTTTTATTTTATAAGGTGAATCATGTGTTTATGCCTCATATCTGTCTTCTGTTACAAGCTTGTATCATATTACTTATGATGGAATCTAATGAGTGTATAGAGAGATTATTAACAGCCATCAGTAACTGAACAGTGTCACACAAAAAAAGAAAACTGACCCAGTATATGTGTGCATCTGTAGATATATTGAAAGTGAGAAAATAAGGTGGGAAACTAGAATGACAAGTATTGAATAAGGACATATATATGCATGCTAGAAACTAGGTAATACTGAGGTTCATAAAAAAGAGAGAAGACTGTGCAAGAGGAGAAGTAAAACTGAATATTAAATATATTTTAAAGCTACATAAAATAAAACAGATGTTTTTTGCTTCAAAGACCAAAAACTTGCTTGCATACTAGAAAAAAAAAAGAAATGCTAAGATATGAACAGGATCAGCAACTGCTCACCATCGCTATTAAAATACTTTAAGTCCAGAGGAGTTGCTTTTACAAAGAGTTAAATTCATTGACATGAGAAAATCATTATGGAATTGCAGAGAGAAAAGTAACTGAGAAAGTAATACTGTACATGTGCTAAAACTAGGAAAAAATGCATAATACTAAATGCTCTACTGAAGGCATGTTATTTTATGCTATATTGCTGCATCCCCAAACTTCCACTGTAACCATCAGGTATCTGCACAGAATTTTTAGGCCTACACACAGAACTGGGTGTATAATGAGGCAGTCTTGGGACTCAAAATTGCTGGCATAGCTGAACCACCTTCTTTGCATGCTAAGATCTCGTAGGAAAGGACAGGGTCTTCAATGACCAGGTGGCTTAAATTCTGTCATTAGTATGTCCAAGAACTGTACTGCAGTCCCACACTGTATTGCAATGATCACAGACAGAGTTTAGGATCATGGATGGACCCTTTAGGATCATGCACTGGTCATTGACAAGGGCATATTGGCTCCAGAATTATCTCCTATTCAGTCTGTCTTGGACTATTTACCAGTTTATCCCCATAAGGTAGCTAAAGGAACTGTTGCACTGGAAGCACCGTGGAACTGTGCAGCACGAGCTACAGACGAATGCAGGAATGAATGCCCGTGAAGCAGCACAGTGTAAAATCTGTGCTGCTTCTGGCACCTGAGACAACTCAATTAAAGCTATCTGTGGCATCTCTGCAGTAGATTGCAGACAGCCTGTTGGAAACGGAGAAAGCAGGGGGAAAAAAACCACCAGGAAGGGGTGGTCAGAAGTGTGAATAAACCCACATAAATTTGAGTCTGTGTTCAATGATCAGGTGCTCTTACACCAGTCTTGGATACTTTCATCCTCAACTCCAGATGCAGCTCACTCCACTGCAGGAGCTGCCTAGTCCACACATTCTGTGTCCATCCAGTAATCTCACAGTTCACACAACTTAGAATGCCCTACAGAGTCAGATGTGAAAGGAAACATGTACTACCCATGCCCTCTGTTCGGTGATGTCCAGGTTCACAGTGACACATTTATACTCTATGAACACTTGGATGCTCTAAAGCAACCAGTGGAGCATATCACAACATACTTTTTTGTCAGTTACAACCCATGACCTTTCAGTATTTTGGGATGGTAACAATTTCTAATGGAGTTTCCTCAGCAGCTTTATCCTAATTTGTAGTTTTGTTTTTAATTTTTAAATTAAAAGAATGTGTAAAGATTAAAAGAATGTGTAAAGATGAGTTAAGACTAAAATAGAGTGTTCTGTCTAAAGCATTGGCTGAACTTTTACAAAAGGCAAATGGGAACCCAAGTTTTAAAAAACATCCACCCAGCAGATCTTTGCCTTGAAAGGGGTAGTCTGTACATCCAAGGACATTCCTTGGGACCTATTTTGAGCCTTGGGTTTCCTCAACTCGGCAGAATCGTTTTGCAGAGGTAGCCAGGGAATGTTTAAAGGCACTGAATGCATCAAGTGTGATTTGGTATAAAAGGAAAAGTAACAGCAGTGAGAATAGGGAAGGAGGGATAGACTGCTCTTCTGTTTGTTTTACATGATGCTGCGTGGTACTACAGAGAGATCACCTAACACAGCTATGGCATTGTTCACTGGGAAGATTTTGATTTGCCTTTGGAGGCAGGTGAACTTGGAGGATGTGATGGGGTGCAAATTATGATTTCTTCAGGGGATTTTCAGACAAGAAGTAGATCAGAGTGAATAACAGTAGTTATTTACTCACTTCTGAGCACCAGCATTTTGTTGGTAAACCAAGGAAAACATTTCCAGTATCTTTGTATCTGTCCATTACACTTTAGTCAGTGTGGAGCAGAGTTATTTTCTCTCACTCTGGAAATGCAGTTTGGATTCCTAAGGAACTGTATTCACTTTTGTTCCCAGTTTCCTAGCATAAATTTAGGAACTGCCAAAGTAGCGAGTACTACATCTCTGTGGATAATTTTTTCAGAAAAAAAAGAAATAAAACCTTACTCAGAGCATCCCAGTAACTACTCAACTAATGCCTTGATGAGCTGCAGCAGTAACTAATAAATACGCAGCTCTAACTGTTAAACTAAAGCCCTTTTATGTTTCTGAAAACCTCAAGCTAGATGAGAATCTTAAGCTAAACTCAAAAAGATAATGAAAGAAACCTTTGCCTGGTTAAAGGTAGAATCACTGGCGTTACACTATCTTCTCATTTTTTAATAGGAACTAACAGTTGAGGAGATACATCACTGGCAGGAGGAAAGTGTACTGATTTCCTCATGTCTTCACCCATCCTCAGAACAGAGAAGTACAAGAGTTGCCAAGAATCTCATTTGCCTTCATTTCTAGCTTTACAGGACAGAAATGCATCTAGCTGAGAACGCCACCGAAAATTTGCAATTAGTAGGGCAAACAGAAAAGCATTATTATGAACTTGTCCACAAGCACAAACAAAAGGCACGACAATGTCTCCCAATTTTTGTACCTGGAAATAAGAAATAACTTTTCAGAAGGTGGATTGAACCTTATAAAATCTTAATCACCCTCACTTGGAAATACTGCAGTTGGGACAAGTCAATTCGGAAAAGATGTATAATGTGATTTGAAAATGTAGAAAGGAGTTTAGTGAGTAATTTCAGTGCATTGCTAAAAGGAATAAAAGATCTGAAACACAAATCGATCTGTTTTTCTAGAAGAAAATACAGTAAGTTATCTCTCCAGCACAGCAAATGTGTAAGCAATAATAAAGAAAGAAACATTTTCCAGGGGAGACTCGCAGCCCTCCCTGGGAAACACAGTCCATCAATGCATCTATGTAGGAAACCTGGCAACTACATCTCCCCTTTGCTGTGTGGGCACTACAGCTGTCCTATTCCATTATTGTCAGGAGTACAAACGTAAAGTTTTTCCCTGACCTTTTTTCTTTGACAGTCACAAACCTTTATTTTGCTTCAAGAAATCAGAAAAAAACTGAGCACTTTGAAACTATGTTCTTACCAGACCTCCAAATATGCACAGATGGCAACGTAAATAGTCTCATTAGTTAAAATCAGGAGGAACAAAGCATCTCGGAGCTGTCTGTGAGAAAAGCTGTTAAAAACAGGGTCTGAAGTGATTTCTGAAGAGGAGGCAAATGTCTCTTCCAGCTGCAGAAATACAGAGAAGAGGGAAATTTGAAATCCTCTCCCTTTACACACAATCTCGAGAGCTCCTTATTAGTATGTATTAGATGACTGGCTGAGAAACGGACTGTTTTCACAGTGGGAAGCAAAACCGGGAGCAATGGCTGCTGTTACAGAGTAAGTATTGAAAGACAGAGCACAGAAAGCAGCTGAAGTCAAACAGAGAGAGGAGATGTTTGTTGTAAAAGAAAGCAGAAAAATAAAAACAATGAAAGACTGAAGGAGAAAGACCAGAGACCGGGAGAAAAAGTGTGTTAGGGAGACATCCTAAAGAAGTGCAGAGGAGCACAATGAATGAACTATTGAGGTTTGCCTCTTTTGACTTTGCCTCTCATCACTATGATTGTTATCTCTCTATTTTTATTTTGGCAGAGAATCTCATTGCAATCTCTCACCCCTAAACTTTTCTCACCTGTCCACAGCGATCGCTGTCATGGAGTAGATGCTGGCGAAGACAGCTGTGATTGGGAAAAAGTTGTGGAAGCGGCAGTAAGCCTCTCCAAAGTACCACTCACTGTGCAGCGCATAGATGAAGTTGATGAGAGTATTGAAAGCAGCCATGGAGGCATCAGAGAAGGCCAGGTTCACCAGGAAGTAATTTGTCACCGTCCTCATGCGCTTGTGAGCCAGGATAATCCAGATGACAATGAGATTTCCAAAAACGGCTACTGCCACCACACCACCGTAAGCCAGAGACCACAGGACAATGCGCCAAGAAGGTTGTACAAACTGATTGGAGAAGTTGCCTGCCGAGGAGGCTATAGGGGTAGAAGTATTTGCAGCTGGTGCTTCCAGTGCCTGTCCCCAGGGATTGGCTGCTTCAGCAAGGCTCACATTCCACCTGCTGCTCATGCTCATGTTCCAGTTTGCTGTGGGGACCAAAGTCATCTTGGGTGTTCTCTCTTCCAGAAATGATGTACCTCTCCCACCTCCCTCACCCGACCCTCCAAAATCCCCACCACCAGGTAAGAAGAGGGAAGGAAGAAAAGGGGAAGTAAGGCAGCTGAGCAGGTACTGGGAAGGAGAGCTCTGTCAGAAAAAATCTTCGGCTATGCTGTTCAAACTGTTAGAAATGCTGTAACAGATGCATCAGGAGAGCTACCTCGGAGTAGAGCAGCATCCCACTTCTCCTCTGTACAGCCTCCTGCTTTTGATTTTGCTCAAGGAGAAGGGGACTGGGAGCCAAGGCACATTTTATAGGCTTGTGAGTTCCCAGCGTCACGAAGGGAGTGGAACGATAAACTCCATCGGCTGGTAAGCTAACACCTCTTTCCCTCTGGTCTCCCTCCCCTTTTATTTCATTCGTTGCCAGCAGCAGGCACTTTCAGGAGCTGTGGAAAGCATCACAGGGAAAATGAATTCTCATCTCGTTTATGTTGAGAGATTTGTTTTCTATTGTCTTTCTTTAAGTTTCATTATTATGGTTCCTTTTTTAAACAGTCTTTTTGCCCTGTATTTGCAGGGCTAATCAGCTGGTTTAGAGGAAAATCCCAGGACTGAGGCTGCTTTTTTTATTAAAGCTCTTTCCAGATGAATTTATTCCAGATCAGTTCAGATCTGCTTTTTTGCTGCTGTCTTTTAATTTAGTACACATTTTTATTTAAACCATTCTGTTACCTACAGATTTAGAATAGTGACTCTTTCAGACAAATAAATACATCCTGCTGCTCTCTAATTTCACTTTTCATTCTGTAACATGTAATTGATATCAAGAAACATTTATAAAGCCATTTTATAAAACCATTAAAAAATCCATTTTTTAAAACCATAAAAATCAGCAGACACTGATTTTTACTGAAACAGTATGCAGCCCTTAACATAGGTGTCCCTAGTTATGGGCAAAATATTAGGGGTTTGTTTTCTTTGTGTCTTTGAAAAAAATTATTTTAGTTCTTTTTACTGATTTGCATTTATTTCATATTTAGTACTATTATTATTTTTAGCAACCAATATTTTTATATTCCTTTTTTATATGATTTCTATAATGGCAGAGAAGGGTAAATGAGGAAATTTAAGACCTGATGTTTTCACATCCCAAATCAGTTTTCTTGTTAATATGTTAACAACAGCTGGCATTAGGAATGCATGTTTTATGCAAGGGTTGATTGCAAGGGACTTCAACTAACAAACCTTTGTTATTCAATAGGCTGCACTCTTAAGGGAGAAAATCTGTTTTGGTGCCAATCTTTCATGTTTCAACAATTTAGAGCTACTACTTTCATCAGCAGAGATTTCAATTGTATCACAGCAGTGGGAGCTATTCAATGTCCCTATCAGCAATGACACATTCAGTACTTTTTAAACAAAAGCTTCAAACAAAAATCAAATACTTCTGTGTGCCACTTCCTCCCTGATGTATTTACCCAGTGGAAGCAGTGCCTGCACTTTAATTGTCAGGTCTTCACTGCAGTTTTAATTTGAATGACTGTAATAGTGGCTGTTTCTATATGAGCTTTTACCAGCTGACTCCAGTCCAAGCAGCTGCCCACGTCAGGCTTAGAAGCTTTGCTGAAAACCACAGAGGCTCTGCTGTAAGTCACCTGGTGCTACAGCATGTCTAGAACCCACCCATACACTGCAGATGCTTGTAATAGGAAAGTCACTGGAGTTAATCTCACAGTTCCATTTTGAATTCTAAGTCTTCCACCTACCTCTTCTTTCTTCCTCTCCCTGGAAGTGACCCTGAAGAAAGGCGTGGTAGAAAAATCTCAGTGAGTTTGAGAGATGAAAAAATTCAAATGGTGGTTCCAAAGAGTGAGGAACAATGGAGTGGCTAGTTATAGCAGAGACCTGGACACTCAACTCTTGACTCCAGCAGTTTCACTCAAGATTTTCCTATGGCTATAAGCCAGAGAGTACAAACCCAGCCCTGTACCCTATACCTTTCCACCTTTATGCTCAAACTAGGAACAAACTAGGACTAGGACTTTATTATTTTACTAAGCTGATATGTTTTTCACATTCCCACACCAGCTGCACAAGTGTCCCACATGCTCCTGTTGCTTCCATCCAGCTCTCCCAACCTCAGCTCTATTATTCCTTTTCCTTGATTTCAGCAGAGACACAGGTACCTTATTCCGTGCACACTGTACGGACAAGTGTGCAGCAGAGTGCAAACATACAGGAGCAGAGTCCTGTAGAGCACTGTGGTAACTTCCCCTGCATAGGAACATAAAGGATCTGTGTTTGAACTACTTGCTGTAGTTCATGGAGTCACATTGTGGTCACATGTGTAAATTCTGTCTCAGTTTCCCTGAAAAATGTGCAATATGCAATAGTGCTGCAAACTAGGGGCTGGATTTTGAGTTTGAAAGCAGAAGTCTAATTTCTTGTTCTGGAATGAGGCTTATTCTAGCTTTGTCTTGAAAAATTGCTTGCCATTGCATGGCAGGGGTTCCGGAGAGACCATTCCCATGTGTCTTTTCCTCATCATCTACAGTGCCCCCAGGGGAATTTGTTTTCAATGCATTCCTAGTCACAATGTGAGAAGTCAGTACAAGGTAACGTCTCCTTATTCTAGCAGAGCTATAGGTAAACTGAGTCCTTGAGACTTACTTTAAACACAAATCGGGGAGCGTTTTGTAGTCTGTGTTTGTGAAATGTCAGCCAGGCCACCAATACAGGAGTGTCAGCTTTGCAGTGTAGAAATCAAAGTATCATTCATTCTGTCTTCCTCTTCAGAGGTACCCTGAGGAAATAAGCCGTTCCTGTAGGGAAATTTTTATACGCTATGCTGTTCCCCATCCCCTCTCCCCCATACATGAGAAGAAAAGCTGTGGGGTACCATTAGCATAAAAGGACAACCTAGATTTTTTATTAGTCATTTGCTCAGTAAGGTGGATGTTATTGGCCTGCAGCATGTATCTGAAACTGGCAGAAGAGGTGGCTGAGTATCTAGAGTTGTTTTGTTTTGAGAAGTGGAAAACTGAACAGTACTGGACAAATGTTGGGCAGCTGGATCACTCTCCCATGGGGAATATTTATGGCTTCTTTTGGAGACGACTGTAAAAATTTGCTAGAGTAAATTCTCTGTGTTCTGTCTTTCATTCTTACTGAAACTACATAGAAGCAGTTTGGTACAATCAATTGGAGCAAAACTAGATTCTCCTACATCCAAAGGGCTACAGCAAAAACATAGGGTGACCTGCCTTGCTAGCATTTTACTTAACTAAATAAGAAAAAATGTTAGGCAGCCAGTCATTAATTAGATCTTATCTATAGGGGAAATTCACATATATAGTGATGTCGGCTGTGCTTCTCCATCAAAATTTCTATTGATTATACATGTACTGGTTGAAGTTTAGTCAGCTGAAGGCCATCAGCATTGAGTTTCTCAAAAAAGTTCCACAGCAACTTTGGTGAAAACATTTGTATTAATAACTTCTGAGTAGCATAATCTGCCTGACTGGGATGCACCTTATGCAAAGGAGTAGTACAAAAGACAGGGATCTGCATTTTTTCTCAGTTTCTCATGGACAATAGAGGGTGACTGTGCTGGCATTTTCTTCCACAACTCTTACAGGTATGTGATTTCGTATGTTAACTTTTGGCCATTCCAGCTTATGCATATTTGCAGTGGGAATGTTTAATTTTCCACTCTGTAAGCCTGCTTAATTTTAGAGTGACTTTTTTTCTGGTTGTCTGCTGTTTGCTGATGGTCATTCGCTCCTTTGCTTTTCCACTGATTGCTACTTTGTACGTGTGTAAAAGCATGTTGTATTTTTAAACGGTGGTTAAACTTGCCACTATTAGCAGCTCCCCATTCCTAGCTTCACAGAAACACTAGGAAATGTAAAAGAAATATCTGAAGTGTGAACAGAAAAGTAGCTGTGATTGTCTCTGCTTCTTCCTTTGTGTTATATAGTTTGAAGCTATTTCTTCTCAGTTCCAGCTTAGCTGGCTCCTGCTTAGCCAGAGTGGAAGCTAAGCTCTTGATTTAACATCTTGACTAGAAGGTAGATTTAATAGTTATTCTTTTCTTAGCTGTTTATGAGATTATGATTTAATTTTCTACAGCTCTTCTGGTGTACTTGAAGTTTTTGTTGGAAATTGTTCTTCCAGTAAATTTTTCTGTGTGCTATGGGAATGATAGAGAATATCATCATTATTGCACAAGGAGAGATTTGTGGTAAAATAGCAGCCTGCATAGTATATCTATTTAGCATAAGTGATAACTGCATCATTAAGAGGTTTCACAAGGCCTGTCCTCTGTCCTTTCTTCTGTGTATAGAACAGAGGGCATTGTGAAGTTTGCTTTTGGATTTGCTTGCTTAATTAGGCTTAGCCTATTAACCTCATTGCCTGCCTGCTTCCTCCAGTGCCCAGCTGCGAGAAATGATCCTTCAGCAGGAGCTTTTTTTTATTCTTCAGCTTTGATAGCTCCCGTTCATCAGTTGGTCTTGAAAAGGTTTAGCTAGGGCAGCAGAATTTATGCAATTTAAGGATGCTCAGCACTGTCCTATTTATCATGCCTGTGTGTTTGCATTGTGCTGCTGTCATGACAGTGCCAAACTACCTAGGTTTTGAGCGGGTTGCTTTTATTTGTGTAGCTTAAAACACAGTTGGAAAACTCAGTTTGAACTTGGTTTCTGATAATTGTTTATGAATGCAACAGTTTTATTCCTGTCACCAACTGCAAATGACTCAGTAGGATATTTAGCCCCAAACGACGCCTCTGACCTGACCCCAAGACACTGGGGGAATGAGGTTTTTTTCCCATGGAAAATGGCCACCATTTGCGTCCAGGCGCATGTGGCCGACAGTGGGGTGCCACCTCCTAAAATGGCGAACGTCACAGGATTTCTCCCAGACTAAAGCTGCCCGCAGCTAGGATGGTGGCTATCCTTGGGGCCCCAAACGCCACCTCTGACCTGACCCCGCCCCACTGTCGGCCACATGTGACTGGAGGAGAAAGGTGGCCATTTTCCATGGGGAAAAAACCTCAGTCCCCAAGTGTCTTGGGGTCAGGTCAGAGGTGGCGTCTGGGACTCCAAGCATAACAAGAGTCGTAGTTGCTGGCAGCTTTGTTTTGTGAGAAATCCTGCGACGTTCACCATGTTGGAGGCAGCACCCCACTGTCGGCCACGTGCGCCTGGATGCGAACGATGGCCATTTTCCATGGGAAAAAAAATCTCATTTCCCCAGTGTCTCAGGTGTTGCAGCAAAGGGGTAGACCAAAACCAGAAATATGGTATGTGGCTCTTCATCATGGCTAGAGTGGGCCGAAGGGTGGGGAAAATCAGAGCCAAAGAACTGATCAGAAAGAACTTTTCTTCTGGAAAATGACACCGAGATTCAGCTTTGCTGGAACTATTTTTAGAATAAAGTAAAACTCAATGTGTCTAGAGATCAGGTATGAGAAACAAGCAGTAAATAGAAATGAAGACCATCTTGAATTTCAGATAATATTCTCAAATTATTTTGTGTGAGAAAACTTTTTTCTTTGATGAAAGATTTCTTCAGCCATTGAGAGTTTGATCACCTTATCCTCCTGAAAGGCTAAATACATGTGTTTTACATTTTTATCAGCATAGCTTAACCCTCTGTTCTTTAGCTGCTACTCATAGGACATGACTGAAGGTGCTAGATAGCTGGTACAGTGAGGTGCCTGTGCCAAAATGTGATTTGTAGGGCACAGTCATTCTGTGAAAAGTAATTCTTATTCATTTGCTTTCCTGGTCAGCTAGGGCTTTGAGAGGAAAATACATTATACAAAGTGTGATGCTACCAATTTTTTGGAAGAAGTTAAGTGGATTGATTCAAATGGTTCTTCTACCTGATAGCACTATATCCAGAGAGGAGGTAAAGTGAAATGGACCATGGTATAATAAACATTTTTTGGGGTTATTGTGATTAGACTTCTTTCTTGCTATTATTGTTTTCCTCTTTACATTCTTTGTGACAGTCCTTGACTGTCATTAGTGGGGAACCTTCATTGATATTTTTTTCCTAACTGCTGTACATGCTTTATTTTCTCTCGTGGGAGACAATTTATTTGCAATTGTAAATCCAGGCACCTCTTCCTTTTCATCTTTCTCCAATCTCTCAAGTGCCCGTCTAATGTCATAGGTGAGATGAATCTATGTGTGCACTGAAACATGTTTCCCCATATTCTTATCTTCTTTTAAATTGCTTTAATAACTTTTTAAAAAGTTACATTTAACAACAGAATTATACATAAGTCAGAATGTGTTTGATTGGATCTTGTAGGTTCAGAACCTACAGTCTTGAAATTAATGGGTAGCTGCTGTAGCCACCTGAAATTCCTGTGGGCCTGTTTGCAAGTCCACTGATGTCAATTGAAAATACACCTACTGGCAAAACCATTTCCTCTGTCTCCTACGGGGCTCTTTCCAGCAATATTTCCTGGCAAACATCCAAATTAAAGGGGGATTTTATTGGTGACTTTTCTGAATCTTGAAGCTACTTATTCAGTTATATATATATATATATCATATATAATAAATTTACATCCATATTCTTACATAATAAAATGTGTATTTTAAGGTCTCAAGCAAGTTGAAAAGGCATGAATAGAACCACAGTAGTTCAGTGCTGAGTGAAATCAGAAAATAAGATTTTCTGATAGTTTTACCATGTTATTTATATGGCATTAGTGACACATCTATGTTTCACTGTTACCTGAAAAGTAAAACAGACAGGCTTTTTGACTTGGTTTTTTAATAACAGGAGATATTATCTTATCATTGTGGTAGCAAGAGAATATTCTGTATTTCTTTTTCCTTAACTGACATAAAATTTTTGTGGATTGGTCTTCATATAAAGCACTACAGGCAATTCACAGATTTAAAATACTGTCTAGAGAGCATTTTTTTAAAAAAGAATATAATCTCATCCACTTTAGAAGATTAATTGGAATGTTTGTATGAAACTGCATTCTGTCAGCATAGAATAGTTGGTTGCTCTTTGTTGTACAAGAAAAAAAAAGGAAAAAAGTATAAATTTACACATGATGTTACCATGTTTGTGTGACTTTTGACTAAAAGTTATTTTACATTCTGAGTGCTAGAGCAGGATCAGAGTAAAGTGAATTTTGTAATTGCTTGTGTGGTAGGCATATGATAATTTAGAAAAGCTGTATCTGCCAATGTGTAATAAATATAGGAGGGGGCCTCTGGCAGCATAGCAAACTTTTGCCTTGAAGTATACCTATTTTGCATGGGAAGTAAAGGGTGAAATGAAAATATTCTCAGCTGTTCTCTCAAATGTGCAAAACCACTTGTGTTTTCATGGTCTACATTTTCTAATCTGATTTGTGCCCTGCCTTTTTCAGAATCCAGTTTTTTCATCTGAGATACAAGTGGAAAGGATATCTGAACTTGTCTTTTCCACATCCTAAACTACTGTTGTGGGCTAAATGGTGACAATGTCTTGTCATATCTTGTGCATTTGCCCATGTGACTGTCAGTGGAAAAAAAATGTCTGTCAAAACAGATGCACATGGATTATGGTATTCTTATGACATTTTATCACACACCTTCTATTTCTAAACTATAGAGTTTCTTAAGCCAAAACTTCTGCTGGTTAGTTGGTGTTCGGTGAAATAATTCATTTATTTGTCCAAAATCCCATATGAATCACCTCTGTAGACTTTTATGGAGCCTATTATTGAAATTATTATGTCTTAAGAACTGGTATTTTTTACTGGAAGTTTATCTGTTGCAAAATGTATTTTTTTCCCTTCTCCCTAATATTAAAGTTCCGTTTCTCTGTTGTGTGACCTTTCTTCTGTCTTTGGAATTTGAATGAAAGGAAAAGCAACTACTGCCAAATCAGTGAAATTCAATTTGTGGCTTCAAGAAGTCAGTCAATCTCTTGCACCTTTTCTGCAGACTATTGCACTATCTTATTTCTGCTATGACATATATTTACAAAGGAGTTCCTATTAATTTGATTTTCTATATTCATGTTGAAAGAGATTATTTAAGTGAGAACAAGAGTTCGCGTGACCTAACCTTTCTCAATAATTCAGCAAGTTCCAGAGGTATTGTAAGGCAACAGAAAGGAAGGCAATTAATTTTGAGGTGAAATGACTTAGGCTAATTTACTTTTTTGTGGATATGACAAATATCACTAGATGAGTTTTGAACAAGCAGTAGCAAAGAGGGAGGGAGAGGCATGAAAGCAAAAATGTAGTAACTAAATATAAGTTGCAAATAATGCATCTTATTAATTTGGCTCCAAGCATTAGCATTTAGATTTGGTGACTAATAACTTTTGAACACTGTGGAAGGTACTTAGATTTTTATCATAAGGTTTTTTACAATTATTTTTATTAGTTCTCAAGTAACAAGCCACTTCTGATCCTCATTGCTGGCTTTGGAACAAGAAAACATCTTTCATGTGGGAATGATAAAAAAATCAGTGGATAGCCTTGCTACTTCTTTCCTGATCCCAGAGTCAAGGCAGGTGGATTGACAGTGTGTCTACACCTGTAATGTGTCATTGTGTTAACAGTGATGGTAATTGATCCTCTGGTGATTTCTCTAACCATATTAATCTGGCAAAGACATTGTTCTCTTTAAAGAATACCATTCATTTAGGATTGGCACCAGTTAGCTATATCTTGCTAAAAATGCCTTCTAGCTTTACTGGATTTCTCTTAAAATAAAGATGAACAGCCTTTCCTGTCTAGGTAAGCAGAAAAGGAAGAGGCTCACAGCCTGAATTTTTCACACATGCGCACACCCCTGTTCAAAGACAAACAAATACAGACAAGGTTGTTTTGAAGATAACTTTTGTGTCTTATGGTTGAATAAGATGTTTGACTTCAACAAGTGACAAATGAAAATGAGTTCTATGGAATTATGAACTTACAAACTAAGCCTCGCTGTAGAAAAACAGATGCAACTGCCCTTGCCTGATGCAATGGTTCTTATAAGAGAGCAGCTGATAAACAGACTATAAAAGGAGGTAAGGGAACCGGAATTGTAAAAATTAAAATGTGAGGCAAACTTCGGAAAAAAAAAAAAAAATCTTTCTATTAAATCTCTTACATTCCCTTCAGGCTATTGTCTGAAAATAATTTGTTCTCATATAGCAAGCACTGGGGATTGAAGCTGTTTTATAAATCTTTAGCTCTTTTAAAACCAGATGGTGGGTGTTGATAAAATATTTGTTGTCTCCCTAAATTGTTTGGATAATCTCATTTTATCAGGCAGAATTTGTAGTGGTAGGAATTATGTGTAGAGGTAGCATTTGTAGGCTGAAGAAACAAATTTCTTGTGTCTGACTTCATGTATTCAGAATGTTATCTAATGGATTTATTTCCAGATTTATCTGGTGGAGAAAGGGCCCTCCATCTCTCCTGCTGTAGAACACATATTTTCTTTTATGGATGATAAGGATAGGGAAATCTTGGGCTGGCGTACAAATTCTAGCATTGCCCTAATGAAACACTGCTATCTTAGAAAGATAAACTAATGTTCCCTGCTGCCAAGCAGTGTTTTTCCTTCATGTTCTTGTTCCTTACTGAGTTAGAGTGGGGGATGCCCAAGAAGGAAAAGCAAGGGGCAGCGGCAGTCTGAACCTGTGGAAGTAGACAATGACAGCTGCTAAAACCAATTTACATTCACTACAAAAACAGAGAAAACTGGAGAGAAGGAATCCAAAGGAAGGACTAAAGGGTAAAAGAAAAATCACTGAATAGCAGAGAAATGGGTGACTGGAAAGAAAGCATTGAAGATAATTGGAAACTGAACCAAATTGTTTGGGAGATGAGGGAGAGGAGGAAGGACTGAAACACTGCTTTTGTCTGTGGTTGTATTAAGGCTTGTATAATGATGAATTTTGACAGGCATCCATAGTGATGGATGCAGTTTTATCTGTCAATACAGAGCAGCCTTTTTTAGACCTCTGTATTTCAGCAGCAGAATTTTATTCATCCTCCATTACCACAGAGTCCAGATGCTCCTCATTTCTCCAGACTTCAGATGAAAGCATTTGACTTGCAGACTGTGGAAATTGTTTCCTTTGTGAAATACAGCAAAGCATTTTGCATGGGGGTGGGGTTTTTAATGTTTGGGTTTTATTTTTTTTTTGAATCTAAACTTTTGAGAATTTCCACTTGGGAAAAAAATCTCCAGCTCTATGTTGATATTTTTGTCTTGATTCAGGACCAAAGTACATACTGGAATTTCTCATGGCTGTACACTGGAGGCTGGGTTTATTGCATACTATCCAGCTTGTGGCATCTCTTTACCGACAGCCCAAAGTCATAATGTCAGGAAATTGCATTTTGATAATACGGACATAAAATGGTATGTTTCGCTTAAGGATTTCCTTTATCCAGTGGCAACTCCCTCACCACAACTGCCATCAATCTGCAGCAATCAAATGTGTTTTTCACTGCTGTCACCTCTTGTTTGAAAAGAGCAAAAGAACCTCTTGTTCTTTTTGTAAAGCAAAGTGCAACCTGGCATTCCAGGTTTATATGACTGACAAATTCATATTGATATGTTAATCAATGTATGTTGTCACCTCTGTGCCGAGCTCTTTCCTGTCAGAATGGCTCTTTGTCTCACTGGCTTTGTTTTTTGCAAGATGCTTTGCTAATGCAATTAATCATCTAATCCAGGAAGTCATCTCCCAGCACAGAAAACTGACATAATCTTTTCTGCTGTATATACTCTGCATCTTTTGTCTATGGTGCAATCATAGACTCTTAGATACAACTACAATGTATTTTATCATTATAAATTGTTGCCAGCCCTAGCTCCAAATCCCATGCAAAGGGGTTACTATATATGTATGTGTGTGTGTATATATATATATATATATATATATATATATATATATATAAGCTTTTCAATCTTTATCATTGACTTCTCTGAGCAATTGGTCCAGTGGAAATCTCTTCTTCATTCCTATGATGTTAAGTCTTGAAAAGCACATGTATCCAAAAGTTCTAATTCTAAGATCTATATATAGTATTTCCTGGTTGGCACAGAATGTGTGAGACTAGATTTAGAGATAAAAACCTTCAATTTTTAAAAGAAAAGAAGCTCAGTGAAGTAAATTACTCTCCTGAATTTCTGGTGCAATGAAAATGTTATTCAACAGCCACTGAGGGTTTCAAATAAAGTGATGCTGCTGCTGGTTTTTTTAATCCAATGAAAGAGACCTCAATAGTTCCAGGTAAGCACAGGATGACTCTTGAAAGGTGGGCTTCTGGGTGAAGAGCTGGCCACCAGGTCTTTTCCAGTACAAAGATAGATAAAGCTGAACTGTCTATGTGACTATGATCATCTGTAGCTTTCTATGTCAGAGATATAAAGAACTGAAGAAGTGTATTACGGTCTTTCCCCCAGTGTGCCATTCAACTTTTTGTTCTGTGGTGTCCTGGGAACTTACTGAGGAGATCAGATTTTGGGTACCATTCTTAATAGTCATGATGAGACCTAAAAAAAGTGGGTTTATTTATACTTCTGGTAGATCCAAAAGTAAATAATATCCTGCCCCAAAAAGGTATTCCATCTTGTCTCTTAAATTTGTGGCTTGATAATTTCTTTGGACTCTCCCTAATACTGTGGTTTGTAAAACTCAAGAAATAGCCATTCTCTATTTTCTCCAAACCTGTTAAGATGTATTAGATGTGTTTCTCTTGCAAGCAGAGGATTTATAATATTTTTAAACCTTCCCAAGTGTAAAATACATCCTAAGTCTCATTTCTGTTAAATATCATTGCCTTTCTCTGCAAATCTTGTAGTTACCTGTATCTTTTTTCCTGAATGGTTATAGTTGCATTATATATTAATAGAGCAGTATAATTGTGTTTTGTTCTTTATACCCTTTCTGGCAGTTAATATGAAGAGTTAATATGTGAATTAACATGAATAGTTAATGCATGAACTTTGGTTGCTATAAGCAAATGCTTTCTAAGAGTCAAGCAGCCATTTAAAGCCTAACATGGTGGGCCCATAGCCACAGGGAAAAGCTCTTTATTCTGTGAAAGTTGTTGCTTACTCTTGGTAGTAAAGGCTCTTTCTATACATGCCATGTTGTTATTTACAGGATTTTAAATTTTTTTCAATAAAATAATATTTTAAAAAGTGTTGCAGAAGGCAATTTGAAGAACTGCAAACATACCCTGAGAAACCAGAAGGCAAATGAGAAGGATTTTCACTGGACCACTTTTGCCTTCCAAGATCAGAATCCTAACTTCTGGATTCTTGGTATGTGATTGTTCTTGTGTTAGGGAATTGCAATGGATGTGTGCCCAGAGAAAGAGGGAGAGGTTAGGAGTCTGGCTGTAGAAATCTTTGAAGCAGCCATCCCTTAGGAGAAGACATAGATTAGGATAAGTGAGACACAAGCATTGGCCTGGTAGAAGAGAGCTGGGGCACCTGTCAATTAATTTCTTTTAGAATTATCTATGTATCAGCTAATGAGGTAGGAAAGGGCAGGTTTTTGTTGTATGATGAGTTGGTAATTTATAACTGAGGCAGTAACATGATTTTAACTTCTTATATTTTCTTGGATTATTAAGAGAAAATATAGGCATTCCTGTAGGACTTGAAAAAAAAAAAAAGGAACATCAATAGATTGTCAAAACCTGTATAAAATTATCACTCTCTATTACATGCTACCGGTTTTTTACAATGTATAAAAATAACATGATTTATTCTAAATCCTGTAAGATTTTTCTAGTTGGGATGACTTTTTAAATTAGATTCTTAGTAGGCTTTAGCTAGAGATTTTAGCAGTGCCTTTCAGAAGCATAGAAAGCAGAAAATGTAGAAGAAAACTACTGAATAATCGTAGAATGGCTTGGGTTGGAAGGGAACTTAAAGGTCATCTAGTTTCAACCTCCATCATGGGCAGGGGCACCTTCTACTTGACCAGGTTGCTCAAAGCCTCATCCAGCCAGGCCTTGAGCACTGCCAGGGATGGGATATCTGCAGCTTTTCTTCCTACTATCCAATCAAAACCTACCCTCTTAGTTTGAAGCCATTCCCTCTTATCACTACATGCTCTTGTTAAAAGTCTCTCTTGAGCTTTCCTGTAAGCCCCTTTTAAGTACTTGAAGGCTGCTGTCAGGTATTCCTGGAGCCTTCTTCAGGCTGAACAACCCCAACTCTCGCAGCCTTTTGTTGGCAGTTTAAAGTTTCTGGAAGATGATCATCATGAGTAAAATGCATAATTCCTCTGTAAGGAATATGCATTACAGTAGATGAAAAGCAAGCAACAGCTTTAAGTAGTAAGTCTCCAAACCGGTAGGACTGTGAATTAGAAATGGATAAATATACCCTTTATTTAGCAAAATAACATAGAAAAAAAAGAGGCAGAATATACAGTTAGTCCCTCATTAATTCTTATGAGGTCACAAGTGGTGTTTCCCAACAGGGCTCAGTATTTGGGCCAGTCTTGTTTAATATCTTTATTGACAAACTGGATGAGGGGATTGAGTGCAATTTGCTGACAACACTAAGTTGGGTAGGAATGTCAATCCGCTGGAGGGTAGAAAGGGTCTGCAGAGGAGTCTGGACTGGCTTGGATCAATGTGCCAAGGCCAGTTGTGTGAGATTCAACAAGGCCGAGTGCCAAGTCCTGCCCTTGGGTCACAGCAACCCCAGGCAGTGCCACAGGCTGGGGACACAGTGGCTGGAAAGTTGCCCCATGGGAAAAGGACCTGGGGTGCTGGTCCATGGTGGCTGAACATGAGCCAGTGTGTGCCCAGGTGGCCAAGAAGGCCAGTGGCTTCCTGGCTTGTGTCTGTGGCCAGAAGGACCAGGAGGCCACATTTCACATTCTGTGTCCAGTTCTGAGCCTCTCACTAGAAGAAGTACATTGCAGTGCTGAAGCGTGTCCAGAGAAGGGCAATGGAGCTGGGGAAGGGTCTGGAGCACAAGTCCTGTGAGGAGTGGCTGAGGGAGCTGGGGGTGTTCAGCCTGGAGAAAAGGAGGCTTGGGCGGAGGGAACCTTATCCCACTACAACTGCCTGAAAGAGGTTGTAAATAGGTGGGGGTCATTCTCTTCTCCCAAGTAACAAGCAATTTGACAAGAGGACATGGCCTCAGCTTGGACCCCAGGGGAGGTTTAGGTTTGATAATAAGAAAAAATTCCTCAAGCATTGGATCGGGTTGCCCAGGGAAGTGGTGGAATCACTAACCACTAACCTTGGAGGTATTTGCAAGATGGGTAGATGTGGTACTTGGGGACATGACTTAGTGGTGCTGGGTTAACAGCTGGACTTGATGATACTAGGAGTATTTTCCAACCTTATGATTCTATGATAATCAGGCTGGTTGATTAATTTTATCTTCTAATCTGCCTTGTATCTGAAAAACAGTCTGTGCCAGAAACACCTTGACTGCATAACTGCTATTCCCCTGGCATAAGAATCGAAGAATTACACTGACAAGAGAAAACTGAAGACAGCCTAAATGATAAGGGGAAAAACTAGCATTTGCTTCAGAAGGGCAGGAGGCTGTTTACATTTATGTCTGTCATATCTACTTCTTAAAGGTCAATACAGTTTCTTTTTAAGAAGACAATAAATTAAGTAATACAGCAATAAGACATCAACTGTAAAAAATATATACTGTCATTGAAGAAGAATGCTGACATATGCAAGAGATGTTGGGGGAGTCAATGGAAAACACTGAAGAGGGGAAATTATGTACTTTCAAACATTAATAAGAGTTAGTGATATTTTCATGAGTGACAGTATTTGCAGTTCAGTAATGGCATTCATTTCAGGCACTTGGGTGTGAATTTTGATTTAGAGCAGCTGAAGTAGAATTGTGGGCCCTTTATCAGCCCAACTGGTCCAGTGGAAGCTAACAAAACTGTGTAAGGAACTCCTCAGGAGCTCTTGTTTGTATATGAGCCTGGAGTTAACAAAATCATTAGCACTTATTCAGGTAATGTCAAAAGCATCTAAATTGAGGTACAGGATGTTCTTAGAAGAGAGTACTGCATGGTGATGAAATGTTCTGGTTTTGTTAGTCTGTTTTTACACCTGGGGAAAATACACTGTAGTCTTTCCTTCCAAAGCCTCTGATATGGACATCCGTGAACAAATTCTGCAGTCTGGGAGGGTTCCCCATTGCTCTTATAGTGACTTGTGTGTGCCACTTCCTTGCTGAAGGTGGCACTTCCAGACACCTGTAAGATTGGTGCTAATTAGAGAGAAGGAGAGGTGAGAAAATGTAAAGGTGCTTGGCTTGAGGAAGAAGCAGCTGATGGATATCTAGAAGCACAAAGGACAGAGCTCACTGTGTAGCTGCTGTCCACTAAAGCAAGCCTCTGGAAAAGTAGCAGAATTAATTTCAAAGAAGGACCTTCCACCACCAAGCTCTTATTAATAATAGTCAAACTTTTAATAAATGTTGGTCAAGCTACTTATTCCCATTTATAAAAGCTGGCAGTATTTTTTTTCTCCAAATATGAGTATCTTGAAAATAGCTGTCTGAGAGCAGTGAGAAACATAGAGCAGAAACATCTTGTTTTGTTCTTAATAAAGTTTTCCATGGTATCTAATTAGCTGCGCTTGGAGACATACAGGCTATCTGGGACAGCAGCAGCATTCTGAACAAAGAACAGCCACCTTTCACAAAGTCACCCATTGCTTGCCCTTTGATGCTGTTTAATTGCAAAGACCCTAGTTTATAGGAAGATGTTTTGAAGAGGGGTAAGACAGACTGTCTTTTAAATGGTTCACTTCTGCAGCTGAAGTAGAAACATAAACTTGTGAACAGTAATTCACAGTAATTACCCGAATGATTTTCCAGCAGTGATTTATGTTAGAAGTATGTGAAAGTCAAAGCATGAGAAAAGGTTAAAGAAAATACCTCTAGGTTGTGTTCTTCAGGCATTTATCTAATAATCACTTCCTTTGGATGCTTGTTTTGTAAAGTAAATGACTGATGTTTATAAAGCTTTTTGGAAAATACGAATATAAACAGTGTGCAAGTACTCACTGTTACTATTACGGTGTGAATCACTGTATTAACAACAGCAATGACTTGTCTCAGGCATGGACCCAATCCATCTCACACTGGATTTCATAGGATTCATTTCCTCTAGGCTAATGTTTGGAGGTCCAAGTAGTTGACTTTTTCATGTCATTTAGGGGAGGAAAAACAATTCTTTTTCCCAACGTTTGCATTCTATATAGAAACTCTAATAGAAATCGTGTGAAATTTTTCTTTATGCGTAATAGCGGTTCCTGTAAGTATTAATTGTTCAAATGGTACAAATACTATTTTTGTCTTGGAAAAACAGCTGAAAGCCCAAACTTTCTAGTACAGCGGAATAGCTTGGGAGTGACAATGTCTGCTTGAAGTTAAATTCATCAGCCAGTTCATATTGTTGTTTCAGAGTACTGAAATAATAGTTTTGACAGCCATCGCTTCTTGACAGAGACTGAATAGAAATCCCTGCAATTTGGGACTTTTGGTTATAATTGCTTACCTATCTCCATTTTCAGTTCTGCTTAAAGGGTAGCTGCATTACCCCATTTGGTAGCTGTTCCTGTTCTGAGAAATACTTACTACTATGGAATCTTACTCTAACAGCTTTGTTTCTTGTCTCTTCTGCCAGCTGTTATAATAGTACAGAACAGACTGTAACAGAACCATCTTAAGCATCATGGCTTAAGAAAATTTTAATACATGCTGGAAGTCAGTGTGAGAAAACAGATCACTGAAGAAATATTTAAGGAAACTGACATTAACAAAGAGAAAAATACTGAGTTCTTAAATCATCCATATTACTCATACTGCCTGGAGTAGCTATTGATAATGTAAGCCCAGTTGGACATTACTTGCATAGGTTTTTGGGGTTTTTTACTATTTCCTTTCATCAATTTCTTCTCTTGTCTTTTCATTTGACTTTGCTCCCTGATTTCAAGAT
This sequence comes from Struthidea cinerea, assembly GCA_013397865.1. Taxonomy (NCBI): domain Eukaryota; kingdom Metazoa; phylum Chordata; class Aves; order Passeriformes; family Corcoracidae; genus Struthidea; species Struthidea cinerea. The sequence goes on along the minus strand of VZTI01002091.1, from coordinate 605,832 downwards.
TTCAATGAGTATAATTTTGGCAAGTGTAGGTCCTTTTCACTGCACCTCATTTCATCGCAATCCATTTGGTTGTAGTCACTCCATTTCAAAATTTTCTCTTTTTTTCAATTGCATTTTGTTTTATCATATCTCCTTTCCAGAGTTTGTTAGACTTTCTTGTCTGATATCAAGAAATTCTTCGTTTCATGAAAGGAAATGAAATCTTGCGATTTCAATGAAGATCAATTCGGCAAGGTTCGGTCCATTTCACTGCCCCTCATTTCATCCCAATCCATTTCGTTTTAGTCACTTCGTTTCAGAATTTTTATCACCCCACATTTAGGATTTGATAAGAAAACACTTTTTCAGAGAAGGCTTTTTAAGGTGTTGCGTTTTGTCTGCGCTGACATCTCCTGTGTTTGTTCTACCAAAGCTAGCAGAGTGCTTCTCTGACTTCACCAGTCTGTTACGTGCAGCAACTTTGTATTGAGGTTTGCTGTATATCACTGTGCTATGTAATTTCCTTCTATTTTCTTAGCAGATATTATTTTTCCTTTATAGACCTGCCGTCAATCAGATGTTTCTTAGTTGCAGCATTTTTAGCATTCATATACGGGAAAGTTTAATAGTGTTAATTAAGCGCTATGTCAAAACCAAGCAAAATGGTTGTGACCTGGACTTGTGCTTCAAGAGCATGATGTGTCTTTTGCCCTCATGGTGTTACCCTACAAAAGTATTAAGAATACTCAGCTGCCTGTTTTACTCAAGTACAACAACATCAATGGGCACCCAGGGCCTTTCTGTGAAACTTGTGGGACTGAACAGGAGATTTGGGCGTGTGGCACAGAGAGCTGTGGAATGAATCTTCATGTGCACATGGGAACATCTGCCTTGCTTGTCTGAAGTTACTTATCTGACTCTACATGTTTCGTCATGTAGAGTGTTGAAGTCTTTGAGTCAGAGGCCTGAGCCCAAATATAATTATAAATTCTTTTTATAAATACGTCTTGATACCATTTATCTGTTTTCTTAGTATTCAGCTCAACCAGCAGCACAGGCTTTTTTTTTTTTTTTTGACAGCTTGAAAGAGTTGACTTCCCCGTGCTCACCTTTCCTGTACCATTGTTGCCTGGAACAGCCCCATGTTAGAATACAATGGGGAGACTAGACAGAAACATCAGCTTGGAAAACACAGATCTAAGATTGTGGCAATGGTGTTAGAAAATTTATTTTAACTTTTATTGTACCATTCATTTATCTATCCTCAGGCTTCTCTCCACATCTCCGTACATGGCATGAAAGGCATAAAATTCCAATGATGAGATCTATACAGTATCTGAATCAACTTCTATCTCTATTGTTTCTAAAGCCTAGTTGTACTTCAGTTTGCTCTAAACAAAGACCATGGAAGAACACTAAACCCCCTTGATTTCTGGACCATAAAAAGTTTGACACTGAATGTATAGGGCTTTACATTTTCTTACTTTAATCCACAGAAAATGGCAGGAAATTTAAGTAAAACCTATTTATTTTAAGTGTAAAATTTTCAAAGTTATAATAATTTCTTATAGACTAAAAATACTTGCAATTCACTGTACATTTAAAGAATTCCTACAATTTTTTAGAATACAGAATTTTTCAACATTTCTAAAAAGTATCTTTTCTGGAATAGCACCTACCCATATATGTGTCTAGTCAAGATAACAGGACCTTAGACTTTTAGCAATCATTGATTGCTTGGGCAGTGGCTTTCCTGCCTTTCATGTTCAGGATAAAAAATTTCAGAAGATACATTTGTATTTAAAGAAAAGAGCTGGTGTCTTGCATTTGAAGCCACACATTACAGACTGAATACAGGGTAACACAGGCTCAAATGGGAGCTGTGTTTCTGTCTCCACAGATACATAATTAGGGAGGAATGGAGGGCAGTGCAGAAGAGCAATGAGTAATACAATTGGACAGAAAAAATAATATTTACTATTTGGTAACTAATGCAAATGAAGTCATGCTGAACTGGGAACTATGGCAACCATACATAGCTGTATAAATTATTAAAAAAATTTCCTGGTTTGAAGATAAAGTTGAAGAATGATTTATGAAGCTCTTTTTCTTCAAGGGGGTGAAATGTTGGTAGCTGTCCACCTTGTTTCTGCCATGCTAGGGTTATAAGTTATGTTAGCCATGTTGCTGTTACAGCTGAAGTGACAGGCTTTTCACAGCTTTCATTCCTTGAGTTGATTGGCTGAAAAGTTCCCAGTAAATAAGAACTTGAAAAAGGAACAGGGGAACTTGAAGCACAGCACAAGAGAGCTGTCAGTGCTGCTAAGGAGTTAACAAATCACAGCCTGGAGATAATTCAGAGGTGCTACCTTATGTGTCCTGCTTAACCCTTGGCACCAATCTGCACTCTACACCACAGCCTTGTGAACAGCTATAAGGATGGATGGAAGATGGTTATGAGGGATAAGTGAAAAGAAGAATAGCTGTAATCAGTGGTCTTCTGATTTCTGAGTACCCTACTAAGCTGTTGAGAGTACAGTGTTATTATAAGACCTAGTTTCTTTTCTGTTCAGTACCATTTTTCATGTAGTTCCTTTGGAATGAACTACAACAGAATAACTGTCTGTTAATTTGCATCCAGCTCTTATTCTGGCAAAGATCAGGATGAATTTTGCTGCTTTTTTCAGCTGAAGCCTTGACAGGTCCTTAGCTCTGCTCTGGAGGTAAGAAATGGTAGAGACTCCAATGGAAAAGGGTGAGCAATGTTAAGAGCTGCCAGGAAAGTAAATGGGCATCAGCTGAGCAACTTGGTGTTCAAGGAGGACAAGAGTATGAACAATCCACATTAAGCAAGTGTGTGAGAGTAGAGGGGCCCCAAATTTGTTTGCTTGGCAGAGCTGGGAGCCCAGTGTACTACTGAAAACTTCGCCATTTGCAGTTACTTCTCTTTGACACTTTTCTTTGTCTCTGCTCAGTATCAAAGCTGGGCTACCAAAAAAAAAAGAAAAAATGAACACTATTCCTGATGTATTCTGTTAAAAGAGTTACATCAGCACCATCTCTTTATGTGGCTTGATTTCCTTTCAAAGGAGAGCATGAAGGCTTTATTGTAACTGTTCCTAGAATAGTGTGTGATGTGCACTCTACTGCCATGCCTGCTGCAGACAAAAGTCTTTCTCTGCATGAACTAAGTGCTCATGTGCACTAGCTGGTTTTGTCTGATGGCTACACAGTGCTTGCATTTTTCTCTCTTAAAGGGAAAAACTAAGTGAAATTTAAATATAATTTATTAACAGAATCCTTTCTTATTCTACAGATTTTTCTGCAACTATTGCACCAGAAGCGTCTCCTTTCTGGTGCTGAGACCTTTCTGTTCAGTTTACTTTATAATATCTTGTTATTCTATTTATGATGATTAGTTATGGTTTTTATTCTTAAAAAATACTGAATGTAGATGCTCCCTGAATGGGAACATTTTTATTTTCCATTCAGAGGGTATCTGAATTCAGTTTATCCCTTCTCACCTTTTGGGTCCTGTAAAAGTTTAATTGGTCTCTTATGTCTGCATCTGCATCTCAGTTTTATTTACTCATTTTTGAAGGGTCAAGGCAATAGATGGTGAACTTTTTAAAGTGAGTGTGTCTGGTAATTTCTGCAATGCTTTGATATTGAATTGACTAGATTTAGAAGCAGTTTCAATAACAAAAGCACTGCATTTGTAGTGCTATTTTTACTAGTAAAGATAAGGTGGTTATTTCATCTACACCTCCAATTGGGAAGACTAGGAGACTCCTACTGTAACTAATCCAAAATTTCCACCAGTATGATTTTGAAGACTTCTTGTGCATTTCCATGACATTATTGCAAGGGTCAACAAAAGCAGCTACATGATACAAATATCATTTGCATCAAATGCAAATATGATTTGTGGTTAAAAATACAAATAGGTCTAGAAAGTTGTTAATAAGAGCAGGGAGTGCATAAAAGTAATTCTAAGAGCTGTTAAGTAGGGAGTGTGTGGAATTGCGTCTCTGTAGGAATTATACAACTACTTTGTAAGATCAGGGAAATAACCTTTTGTACTTGGATCTACAACCCAAAATGTTATCCTGAATAAACAATGTTTTTAATTTCTAATTCTGTAACAGAATTGATGCTTTTCAGTCAGTCTCATTGCTATTAATGCTGATCATGTACTAGCCAGCTGGCTAAGAGTCCTAATCTACACAGTGTGCAATTGCTGTGAAACCCTGTATCTTGCTGGGAGCTGTAGTGAATTGAGCCTGTCTCCCGCTTCCTAAAAGTCTGGATTGTGATGCTGCTCTGGACTTCCACTCTTTTGTTGAAATTGGGCCAGTGTCCACTAAAGAAGTGAAGAAACATTAAAGCTGGAACCGGGTGGGCTTGTGGCCCAGAGATAAGAGCACTTGTTTGAACGATCTGTGTCAGACACCTCAGTGTTGTCTCTGTATTTCATTCAGTGCCCAGTTTAATACATATCACAGAAGCAAGTGTTGCTTGGGATTGAAGAGGTTGCAATGCAACAGGCTAGTGCCTTAGTGTGTGCTGGGGTCATGAAAGAGAATGGTCAGCCCTGGACATACCAAATATGTATTTTGGTAGTTGGAGAATACACTTTTTGAAGTGTTTGTTCCCTAGGACTGCAACATGATTGAGCAGGAAGGAAAACGTGGTAAGATTTGATAAAACACCTAGTTACGTATTTCTGTGCAAAACTGAGGGCTGGTGTTCTAGAAAGTGATGTGGATGCACAGAAAGCTGTGCAAAGTTCATGAAAGATGCACCTTGTTTCTTCTGACACCTTCTTGTTCTTGTGCCTTATGTGTGTTCTCAGCTAATTACTGTGCATGAAAACAAAACTACCTTGAAAACAAAAAGGATTTGAAAGAATTCGTAAATACCTATTCATAAATGACACCGCTCACCTTATATTTGCTGTTCTGCCTACGTGTGAGAACTAGTTTGTTGTTAGAACTGACTTTCTTTCAAATCAAGAAAGTTAGCTTATGTCTTGTTTTATTTTGTGTAATCCCAACTGCAGACAGTAATTCTTTGTATGTGACCATTGAGAGTACGTCTTTACCACCCTTGACACCCCCTGAGAGACTAGCAGCAATTTCTGACATTTCATGCATTTCCAGGTATTTAGGTTTGATAACAGATTTTAAACAAACAAACAAATATTTTTTAAAAAGAAATGAGTTTGCGTTTGACTAGGAAGGAAAAAATGAGTACCATTACTCAGCAATCCTTCCCCCCCCCTGTTTCTGGCCTGGTCTGTTGCAGCACTAGGGATTTTTCTTTCTTTTAAGTAAGCATATAACCATTGCAAGTGTCAAGACTGAAACATTTCATACACAGAATAATTCCTCCAAAGGTGTTAGTTGCTGAACAGTTCAAAACATATTTACATGGTTGTTCCTGAAGTAAAGTAACACCACCATCTTCAACAGAGTGAAAAAAAGGTTTTTTACAAAAAATTCTATGGCCTCACCTGGAGTTCAAATAAACTACAGTTTCAATTCAATCATCACTCCATGACACTAATACTAACTACATATTTGTGCCTTTAAGACTTCAAGAACCAAAACAATCTTTGGATCTAAAACTGACCTGATGTAAGGGGGAAAAATGACAAAGTATGTGACAGGTGGCCCAGAGAGACTGTGAAAGAATGAAATTTTGATGTTTGTACTTTCTTTGAGTATTCTCCCACATTTTGTGTCTAGCACTCTATAGCTGCATGCATTGCTGTTCTGAGATTTAACAACAACAAGTGTAGTTAGGATGATACGGCATTAATTTGTGGAAAGAAACAACAATTTAAAATTGGACAAAGAAAAGGATAATTTAAAATTAATTGAAATGCTGACACTTACTAATGTCTGAACCAAATGAAATTAAGTAAAAGATGCTTTGATGTTTTAGCTGGGAGGAAGCAGTGCTAATAGTCTTTACTTGAGTAATTATAGCAATAGAAAATTCCTGCTGTGATTAGTATTTATTAGATGTTAATATTTTGGTAATACTCCATATTGCTGTTAAAATCTAATTGGTGGTACTTTATAAATATAGCCAAAAGCATGTTCAAAGGGTGGTGTTAACTGCTGTTTCCTAATGAGCCATTTACAAGATTTTTTTGCTTTCTAAGTATGCTTCAGCCTTTTGTTGTTCCTGGTAATGCTTTGAAAAAAATGCCTAAATTCTTACTGACGCTATTCACTCTTTTTTTTTTTTCTTCCTAATAACCAGTAGGCCAGATGGAAGAGTTGTGATTAACTGGTGTATTATTTTTCAGAGAGTATTCAACCACTGAGTTCTACCCAGGAATTCATTCAAGAAAGGAGATGAGCTCCCTCCAAGCAGACAGGACCACATGTTTTTGAAAAATGTTCAGTTTCACTCCAATAACTCCAAGTCCAACTACATCCTCTGGTAACCTACTACAAACATTTGTTCCCTTGACCACTTCTATTGGTGGTCCCATTACCTAGGTATGCCCTCTAAAAAAAGTCTGTTGCTTTTTCTTCCAGTCGGGATTACAATTTGTAGTATCCTCTGCCAACAGTCCTCTGTGAGATTGTTAAATCCACAATGTCCCTCCTTTTGTCCTTGCTTTTGTTCCCTGCCTGATCAAACTGTTCCCTCTTTTATTACCATTCTCAAAGCCTATGCACAGTTTTTCAAACCTTTTAGTGACTTTAGTCCTTTCAAACTAGTTTAGGCTAAAATCCTTGATTCTTCTCTGACTCGTAGCCTTATTTCCATCTGTCCAATTGCCTCTTCTACTTATATGGCTCATTTGCATTTGCATTATGTTGTTTTCTGTATGAGAAATGAGAGCTTTCTTCCCAAATCTTGTATCATCAGTCTTGGTAATTTGATGCAGCCAGAGTAACATCTGAAAAGTTCTGGGACAGTATTTGGATACATTTGTTGTCGAATTCAGTGAAGTGTTTAAGGAGCATGTGGGACCTGTGACCCTGAGGATCTATGGCAAGCCACAAATGCCACCAAATTTCAAGGCATTGTTCTGCATCATGACATGCTAGAGATTTTTAGTAAACAGCTTAGGCAAAATGACATATTTTCCAAAGCCATTTTCTGTGGAGCATTTGAAAATTTCCCCTGTGAGCCCTGCAACTCTCAAAATCAATATGAAAGTTACTGTGAAAATAATCTAACTTTGCTACTGAGAACATAGAATTGCTTAGGTTGGAAAGGACCTCTGAGATCATTGAATCCAACCCTTTAACCAGACCTTCCGGGTTCACCACTAAACCATGTCCCTGAGCATCATATCTGCATATCTCCTATAGGCCCCTTCAGATTTTTCTTGTCTTTTAAAGTTGTAGCTACTGAAAGAACATAAAGTTACAAGAGCAGCATAAGAAATCCTGCTTGGATTAATGATCCAGTGGATTTAAAAAAAAAAAAAAGTGAAGAAAAGTTTGCTTATTGCTTTAAATAACAAAAATATCAATTTTCTATGAGGACTCTTGACCTGCTCTCTTGGCAGATCTCCCATGACTGGGCTGTTTCTTGACTTAGGTAGCTCACTATGTTCAGACCACTGTCCATTACCTTAGTTATATTTTGAAATTATGCTTTGAAGTTCAAATCCCTTGGAAGGGGAAAAGAATATTTGTTGGCATTGAAGTAGATGCAGGGGTTTGGAAGGAACAAGTAGTGCTTTATAATAATTTCACATTACAAGTCAGGCCATATATAGGTGTAGAAAAGATTAAAAAAAGGTGCTGTATGAATTTCATGTATAACATTATTGTAGAGGTAACTTCATCCACATCTGTGTTAATCACTGACTGCAAACTGAGTGTATTACAGTGGGATTAGCAGCTATTGCCCAGACATACTGCTTTTCCTCTAACACTGAACTCAGTCATGCCTTCTTTTCCACCAGCACTGAATAAGCAGAGATAATATAGTCCCATGTGGCAGACTGAAAGCTAAGGGATCTGGAAACATTCACTTCATTTTGAGAAATTAAGTGCTGGGATCCCGTTCTTTCTGCAATGTAAGAAAAGTAACCTGAACCCTACATCACAGTTGTGCACACATCCGAAGAGAATGAGGCCATTTTGTGAAAAAATTAATTGGGCAGCAGGGATTTCCCCATGACCTCAGAATCCCTGCACTTCTGCCTCCCGGTAGCCAAGCAGGCTAAAGTTAGAGCTACAGAATTGCATCAGAGCTAGGAGGTTAGTGCATGGGAATAGGGTTTTGGAGTTTCAAGGTGTAGGGGGCTTGCTTCAGGGATTAGTGAAAAGGATTGGATTGAGGGGCTACTGTAGAGGGTAGGGTTAGAGATAAGGGTTGAAGCCTAACTGAAGTGGTCTGCAATCACCATCTCACCCTCTCGCCATGATGGGTGGCGATCAGATCTCCATGATTTTTTTTCTCATACACTGAGTCATCAATTTGATGCTCTGAAGAGACCTGAGGACTTCCAAGCTATCAACAGAGAGTGGAACCTTTTTACACAAAATTCACTGTAGATAATTCTCTTTTGTGTGAACATCCACTCTGAAGGTAGCAAGAGGTTTTTTATGACCATGTACAAATGAAGAAACCAGGTATTGGAAGACAGAGGAATCTGGTATAGGGGATCAAAACTGACAAGAAAATGAGTTGATTCATGACTGGCAGTGGGTTCCCTTCCACTAAACAGGTTGACTGAATCAATCTGCCAGGAAAGAAGAGAATTCAGATGAATGGACATCAGGCAGCTGGTGTGTGTCTGATCCAAGAGTGCAAGAATCATATGGTTGATCCTAGGAGAGGAAGGGAAGGGCTAGATATCTATGTACAATAGAGATGAGAAAGGGGAAAGAGTAGCTGATAACGTTATTACAATTACAATAGAATTTTAAAGTATTGTCATGAAACAGGTCCAAAGCCATACGGGTCACCTAGTATGGTTCAATTCTGTTCTGTATCGGTTCACTTATTAGGAGATAAATGTGAAATTACAATTCATTTGCAATTGATGCTTAAGGCTGTTAGCCAGTAGTATATATTGATTCAACTATATCAGCTTTAAGGCTGATTTAGGTTAAGTTGGTCTAACATTTAGGGTCAGGCGAGACATTGACAGGAATAATACCTTACCCTCCAAAAAGTTTTCTGTGGTACTGATTTTCAGAGTGTTTCAGCATGTAAAAAATATCACAGGATATGTCTAATAGTTCCTCTGTAAACTAGAAATAACCATTGTTTTGCATCTTTTTATAAATAGGATTGTACCTTGCCAATAGAAATTCTGTTGCTTCTTGATAAAAATAGAAAAGATGGAGAGAATGTAGGGAAAAAAAAAAAAAACCACAAAAAACCAACCAACCAAATTAAAAAAAATTTAAAAAAATTACTGCTTGGAATTTTATTGAATTTCCTTTATAAAATCTTAGCTGAAACTGAGTATGAACTAGCTTGAATAGGGCTACAGTAATAAGCTAGCCAGAACAGTTAATGTCATAGGCAATGAGTAACATCAGTCTCTCTGGAAATTAGTATTAGGAACAGTTTTATTAAGTGTCTTGTTATGTAAGCATTCAGAGAGGGTATTGATAACAGTTTAATGAAATCTGAAGGTAGTACTGATATGATGAAAGAGGTGCTCACGGTAGTTGAAGCAGATAATAAAATGTTAATTTTAGGAAAATTTGTAATGTAAGAAAATAAAAAGGTAAAGATTGGCAAAAACAAACAGAAGAGGTAATTTATATAGCTGAGGAGGATCTCAGCAATGCCTTACAAAACTCACATACGTGTGTGGGAAGAGACTCTCATGAAAAGTGGTTTTAACAAGGGAGATCACAGGTAACAGAAATGTGGTAGAAAACAATGATGTCTTATACTGATGCTGTAAAGATAACCCATTCAAAGCTGACTTGCCATCCAACAGCATCTAGGGTAGGGAACTCTTCTTTGTATGGCACTGATGTGACTACTCAGAACAATTTATTATCAGAGAAGTAACAAAACAAGCGTTTGAAAGGCTCTGGGAACCATCCTGTGCCACGCCATTCTGTGCTGGTAAATTCAAGAGTGCATAAAATAGAGATGAATTTTAAGAATTTTGGCAAAAAAAAAAAAAAAATTAAGCTGTAAGGACTGTTCTCCATAGCTACTCTAATACTGATGTGCATGTATTGAAATTGCTTATGGCAGGTTGAAAAGAAACAAATAAAAAAGCCCCCATATACAGAGCTAAGCTATGTAATTCCTTGCCACAGGCTATAGCAGATACTAAAAGTTTTCTGGTGTTCAGAACTGATTAGATACATTAATAGAGGAAATAATTATCTATTCTATTAAAAGAAAGATGTCAACTGTGATCAGGAAATTTTAGAATGAAGAACTAAAAGCTAGGTGTCAATTCTTGGGAAATACAGTTCTCGTTTTCCTTCTGCTTTTCTCTAGGAATCCTCTACTGGTGTTACTGAGTACAGCATACTTGACCTAGACAGACCTTTCATCTGATGTTTTATGGTTGGTTCCATTTTCTCACTAAATCTTTTTAAACCTAAAGCTGTACCTTATTTAAACCCATTAAGTGATCGTCACCATTGCAAATCCTCTTTACCTCCCAAGGCTCATAGATGTGGTTACTGAGTCCACGTGGCCCATAAAACAATGAGACACCAGTTTTTTTTCTAAATGGTCTCATTTAAAAGGAAGACATTTTCTGGGAAGAATGAGACTGTAAATAATCAAAAATAGCCTTGCTTTAATATGCATTTTTTGGCAATAATTAGGCAAAAATACATTATTCTAATGTGTCATGCATGCCGTCCTTGCAAGTTTCCATTTTCCTATGCTCCTGCTCTCTTAAAAATTGACATAAAGTGATGTACTGGAACTAGCTCTAGGAATTATTAAACTTAGAAAAAAGCTCCTGGTTTATAGGCCCTTAATATTGCTTGAGGAATAGTATTTTGAATAAATAGCTTGAGGAAAAGTATTTTGAATAAAATAGCATAGCTGTGATGAATGCCTACGAATTCTTGTCGTGCAAAGAACATTTTGCTTTCTGGATGAATTTAAAAGCATCTGATGTAGATAATTTCCTAGGAAAACTAATTTCTTTTTAGTCCTGGGGTACAGCACAAGTGTCCTTTAATCTCTGGCAGAAGTATTGCACAGGCAGTACTTACTTTGTTACTTTGTTGCAATTCATAAGCTTACTTTTCATCAATTCCATCTGTATTGCTACTGTGAGAAAAGCTTGTGGCATTATGTCCCCAGGACTTTCAAAACAAAAAAATAAAGCTGGTAAACTTCAGGCTAACTCTGGTGGTCCTTCCTGAAATGATGTGAAATAACATTGTATGTGATCTTAGCAGCAACCTGCCTTCCTGGTTTCTTAATATAATATGATCTTCATTTAAAAAAAATTAACTGAGCTAAAGTGAGCTGAACTGAACAGTTTGTGGTGACTCAACTGATAGAGATGGCACACTCAAGTGGCGCAAATGGATAGACTGTAAGTTCTGTGTTAAAATTTCATGTCCTTTTGTGTGTGTGTTTTCTCAAATTTCTTAGCCTAAACTGTTGTGTGTTTGCAAAGCTTCTGTTCCTTTCTGAAATGGAAAGAATGAAAAGGCCTTATTGGGGTGGATATAAAGGGCTGTGATCTGCTATATTTACATGGATAACTGGACTGAATTTCTGAAAAGAATTATGTTGCTGAAACAGTGATTGCCTCAACATACTTTTGGTTTAAGAGATAACTTTACTGTTTTCTGTTATGAGGTTAACTTTTACCTGAATAGGAGATTCACTAATTTTTAATAGCTTAGTGGTAGGATTACTTCCAGAATCATCAGGAAAAAACAGTATTCTCCTTTTGTACAATACTTTGCAGTTAAATTTAAGTGAAATCTAGAATGAAGTATGTGTACAGAAAATTAATGAATACTAGTGTCAAACATAAAAGAATGCGTATTTAAAAATCAGTCCAGTAGTGGGAGGGTTGAAAGAGTTGAGGGTTAAAATATAATTTGTTTACTGTAGGCAGCATGTGTTTAGGGTATACATCACTTTCCAGTTATTGGCTAAAAAACCCGTTTCTATCTAGGCAGGGAAGTTTTCAGACAGACAAGCAAAAATCTGATGTTAATCAGAGAAAGAGTGGAGGTTTAGAGGGATCAATATTCTGATCTGGCATTCCACACTCCCACCTCCTTATTGCTGTGTACTGGAGCAGAGATTGTGACATTCCAATCCTTTGAATCACTGCAAAAATATGTCTCTACAGTCAGGTGTTTCAAACAAAGATTGGGTGTAGTGGAAAGGGGGAGAAGTATTTCTCTCATTGAGTCTGAATACCTAAAGAGATCTCAAGTGTCCATCAAAGATCCATGGGGAGATTGGAATAAAAATCCCTGAAGACTCAATTGACTTTTCAAGGACAATCCACTCTGGTCAGACAGCCAAGAGATCCACCTGAATGTGATGGGTGCATTCTATCTGTAGCTTTTCAATCTAGTCAGTAGGAGTAGTCAGTAGAGAATGTGCACCGTGAGTTGTATATTTCATAGAAAATTGCTAGTGATAAGAAAACACACTTAGGCTGTCAAGAGCTGAGCTGTTAGAGGAAATGATTCTTTCCATTCATTGTCAGACTCTTTCCTCTCTCCCTTGCCAAGGTAACTGCTTTTGAATGCCCTCTGTGAGTGACCCAGGAGGTAGGTCCTGCTAAGTTCAGAGGAGTGGATTCCTCAGTGTGGACTGAACTGTGCTCTGCTCCTGCAGGGAAGCTTGTGCACTGATTTGCAAAAGGATGGAGCACAGGGTAAAGCTGAATATGCAAGATGGAAAAAGAAGACTGCCTAGTTCCTTTGTGCTTAGGAGCAAACATGATCCCAAGCATTTTCTTTCATCACTGGTCTCAGGATGATAACTCCATGAAATGAACAGTCACAGAAAGTTAACAAGCAGCATTGTTGTTGGATGGTCACTTGCCTTTCAAAAATATTTGTTCTGTCTGTGCTGAAAAGTTACAATTTACCCTGCATGGCAGGTAAAGACACTGTCCAGCTCTGAAGGTGCTGCAGGCCCAGTGTTTGCTTAATCAGAAAACTTTTGTTTGAGCAAACCATCAAGGGTTACACCCTAGGGATACTTCCAACAAAAGGACATAGGGTGCTAGTGAAATTATTTTCTCTGAACTCACCCTCTTAACTAAGGATCCCATGCTGCAATATGGATAGGACCTCCTCACTCCATGAGTCTGGGATACAAAGTCCATTTAAGTACCATGGGAATGAAAGGAAGAGCAAAAGGCTAGGAATTTTCTGTCTGGAAAAGGGAAATCAGAAGGGAAAGGTGATAAGAATGCATAGATAAGATGAAGAGGGAATGATTTCTTTAGGGTTTGTCATTCAAGTATTAGTTTTGCTTCTAAGAAATCAGGGTTATAAAATGAAACTACAAAGAGATAGATTTAAAAAAGCAGACAAATGTAGTGAAACTGAGGAGCTCTGCTGCAATGCTTTGTAAAAACCAGTATTTACATGGATGCAGAAAAGCCACTAGAAGGCTTCGTAGATGAAAAAGAGCTGTTGATCTGTTATCAAGAGCTGATAAATCACAAAGATACTACCTCAAACCCCAGAATTTATAAATGAAGTTCATTAGATGATCTTTCAGGTCCTTTCCAACCCAAGTCTTTCTATGACTGTATGAATTTCTTGCACCACAGATCACTTGTGACAGGATGACTATATGGGAAGGATAAATACCTTAGTTTTCTTATAATCTTTCTTAGTAATTTGCTGTTGCTTGCTGTCAGAACAGTTAGACTTTTGGTGAGGCTGTCACTGGGCAAGCTAAGCCCTTCCCGTGATACAGGCTTCTTACGTGGTGAACTCAGATCTCTAAACTGTAACAAATGTAATGAGAATATTCACTGTAATTTCCATGATCTTTGACATGGCTGTTGCTGTAATTCTGTTCTGGCATGTCTGTGACTGCAGCCCCTTAGATCATGCATGTGGGATCTTGGGAGAGCATTAAGAGAGGAGATGTGAACTTTAGCAAGGAGGGAGTGAAAACAAAATTATGGGACTACTAGTGCATGAAGTCATCTCTGCACTTACTAACATTTTGCAAGGTCAGTAAGCTTGCTGCTGCTTAAACAGAAAGCTCAGCTGTTGCTTTTTTCCTCTGGTTTGACTTTATTCACATGTGTCAAGATTCTAGAAAGCTGCCAGCAAAATTTCTGTCTAAAGTCTCCAAGGTTGGCATCCTCTGTTTTTAGATAGATAAATATTTTGATGAACTTTTAATTCAGTGTATGTATTAGACATGCAATGTCCGAAGTAGCAAAGTAATAAACCACATACAGACACCTACCAGCTTTCCAGCTAATTATTGGAGAAATCTGATTTTGATTTCTGCTGTATTGATTGCTACTTCTGTTCCTCTTAGAAAAATTGCTTCCCACCTATGCCTTAGCAGTACTGTTGATACTCTAGGCATTACATTTCTTCTAAACTTGACTACATTGCCATGCTGAGAGCACTTGCTGACTTTGAATTAGCAAGTTTTTCCTCCTGTTTTCATTTCTATGCAAAGGAACAGGAGATTGTTTGATTTCAAACTGCCTTGCATATGTTTATGTCAAGTAAAGATAAATGCCTTGAACAAACATGGTGGAGGGAATTAGATAACTCAGATGAACATTTGTCACACAAATTTTGGCCGTGCGTATGATCTCTAAATAGCCTATCTTACCCCTCTCCTTTTTCTATGACCTCCTATAAAATGTATGTCACAGTCCATTTCTGATGGTCCTGTGCAATCATGCCTGCAGTATGAAACCCATCTGCAGGGTTGGGTTGCTACAAAAGTAGATGGTACAGTGAAAAATGGAGGAGAAACCGAGATCTCTGCATTTGATTTCCACTAATGCCAGAGGCCATTTGTGCTTTGCACGTACAGAGCACTTCATGAAACCATATGTAACTAGTCCCTCTTTTCCCTCTTTTTTTCATTTATAATATAGATACAAATTTTGTAATTTCCCCAGGAAATCAATGTTAAAATTGAGATTAAATTACTTCAATTTTTTTTCCTCCTTTACTATACTACAGTGTTGTTAAGAAGATTTCAGTTATTAATCACTATTTGTCTCCATTAGAAAATGAAAGGGTACTCAGGAAGAGAAAGTTGTCTAAGTAAAGTCAGGTTCGTATTTTGTTCCAGGAGAATGCTCTGGCTATCTTGGACCTACAGATGTAAACAGTCATTAAAATGCTGCACACATTTCAATAGTACAGTTAACCTTGGTATTAGGCATGAAGCAAAACATATTGTAATATGAATAAATAATAATAAAATCACTTAGCAGTTCTCCTTTCCGCACACATCTTTTATTTGTTTGTTCAGGTTGAACCTGCTGTTGCAAATACACTCTATTTTTATACATTTATTTTTATATTCTGTTTTCTGTGTATGTTCATATATGAATGACTGTGCAGTTACTGCTAAAAGTAAGAGAACTCCTTTTAAATGCTTTTTCTTACTGTGCTGGCAGCCTCTAGCATCTGCACTTCAAGTCTGGAAAACAAAGTTTAAGGGTGAATTGAACAAAGTTTAACAGGGTCTTATCAAAATTGTGCTCTCTTCTCTTGTCAGCTGACAGAAGTAGTCTGCAGTGATTTCTAACAATGCCTGTGTACCTTCCAAACATTTCAGATAAATGGAATTGTAATATTATTTCAGTATACTGGTCTCCAGTAGGTATCCCTTAGCTTAAAATTGGGTCCATTGTAGAGTTATTGGAAGGAGCAAATATCCTGTCTGCTTGGTATTCTGAGGTATTTTTAAAACAATTTTTTGTATCGATGAAGATCTTGAGAACTCAAGTTTGGAAGATGTTCTGATTGGTTCCATTCTGCTCTTGTGCTCAAATCTTACATTCCTAAAATAGTCACAGAAGATTTGAGTGAAATTTTGAATGCTGTAAATGTTTTCAACTTGACACAGTGACAAGTTTACAAGACTCCCTGCAGGGTCTGAGCTAATTTTAGATGTAATTACAAAGATGTATTTAACTGATTGTGTCTAATTAACACCAGAAGATATGACTGGAGCTTTTATAATACTGAATTAATGTAAGCTACTTTAATATTTTGGTATAAATCTAAACCAACTTAATCCATCTGCAGTATCTCTAGATCAACTGGATACTAAAAAGAAGTCATCTCTTAGTTGCATAAACTATTACATGAACCGTTGTTCTGTAAAGCATGAAATGAGCACGACTGTGCTATAATCTACACTGAAAAGTACCATTTATTTTAACAACTTACAGGATGATGTCCTGTGTTTTACATCCAATGAGGGGAATTAATTTCAAATGTTTATAGCATTTTTATTTCCTAAAAGGAAAAAATGAAAATATGGTGAAATATTTCTGCTGTTGAAACATTTCATAGAATCACAGAATGGTTTGGGTCGAAAGGGACCTCAAAGATTGTCCAGTTCCAATCTTGCCCTTATCCAATTCACACAGAAATAATGTATGTCTAGTTCCTAAACAGAAATAAACTTTTAGTCATGAATTTAGTTACTAAAACTGAATTTCATAGTAAGTTCATGAATTGTTTCTGTGCAGTGCCTGCTAATGATCTTGTGAAACACATGACTGAAAAATAAGTGTGCAAATACAACTGTACTCATGCTTGAGAGGGGCTCACCTTCTTACACCTTTGAGAGGTAAAATGTTTATACAAACATTGTAACACGTACTGACATGAAAATACTTTACCAGTCACGCATAAACATTCTGGTCAGTCCTTTCCAGCTGCTTGCAAACTGTAGCAGACAAACTGTACAGAATGCCATATTAAGGACTTTTTGTCTGAAGTGCAATTCATCCATGCAACAGCAAATACATAACCTAGGCAGGGTGATAAGGGAGTTTAGCAGGAAAGCAAAAATTTGAGACATTTGATACTGGCTGGTTTTGTTTCTTCTGGTGGTTTCTTCATGATTTTCCTTTATGTCTGGTTGGAAAGTGGGGCACAGTACGGAATGACTGATAAGACTGTGTGGTGGGAGTAAACTGATATGATCAGAGCCTTAAGATGCTCATAGCTGGTTCTTTAACAGAGTGACATCTTGAGTGCTGTCAGTGATTCAGGTGCTAAACTTTATATTAATGCTTTCCTTACTTTTTCTCTGTTACCCATTAGGCATAAGTCATGTAGTGCCAGGTATGAATAACAATAGCCAAATTTAAAACAAAAATAAAACAATCACAGGGCTAGCTGGTAGCAGAAGTGTCCCTCAGGAATGCTTGCTTAATGCAGGTCATGTAGCACAGGAGAGGGGAAGTACCTCACTCATGTGCAATCGTATATATGCATGGGTGAAAAACATAATTCCTGTTACAGAATAAGATACAAACAGATACTCTGCTCATTTATGTAGCTGTGGCCAGCAAAGACAATCTCATTTGATTTCAGATATCTGAAGGGTGGATTTCTACATCTAAGTTGGTTGTCTAAGTTCCCTGTGCAGCCAAATCAGAGGAGTTACCTCTGATTTGTTAAAGTAAAGCTCCAGGCTGCTGTGCTTCAATAAAGCTGAATCATCCTCAAGAGGATCCTGTTGCTCCAGTCTGATTCCAGAGAATTTTGATGAGGATCTTTGGAAATAGCTACAGTCAGGTGGGGACTTAATGAACTGAACTCAAATACATAGCACTGTTTGTATTCCTCTGACAGAAGGGAATCTTCTACCTCATTGCACAAGTTTGTAGTATTGTCCTAGTCTTGCAATAACTCAGTCATGTGCATAAATTTAGATAATACCAAAGGGTTTTTTTTTTAATTGTGGAACTTGAATGCAGAGATGAACAGTAGCAAGATCTATTAGCAAGATTATGCATTCTAGGCAATATAGGAAGGTCTAGAATGTGAGAACAATTCTTTGTTGAAAAAGTGTAATACCTTCCCAGTTTTTACTAATAACTCATGTGATTTATTTACCATGTACACAATTTAATTTTGAAAATAATAAAAAGCATACCTCATTCAGAGATAACCAGACCATATTCTTGCATTATTTTTTGAAAGCAATATTGTTTTAATGATGAAAGTAACTCCGAGGACCAAAACTCCTGGTGATTTTTTAAAATTAGTTGATTGTGCTATTAATCATTCTTATTGCTTGCTTTGCCATTTTCATGTATTATTTATGTAAACATTCATAAATACTTGTGGACTGTTTTCATGTTGGCTATTTAATTTGCTAGAAATGGTTTGCTTTAGTACTCTTCTTTCATTTTGCATCTGTAGCTGTAAACATGAGAGCTGCTTACAAGAAAAAGGAAGATTAATTTTCTGTGTGACATAGCTTTAATTTGCAGCTACTTCTTTCTTTCCTCTTTCTCCTGTGTTGGTCCATTCTGCCTTGTGTAATGTAATCCTTGTACTATTCTTTACCCTGGGAGGATTTTTTTTAACATGTCGTGCAGTTTCTAAACTAGATTTTGCTGCTTGGGCTGATTTTTAAACATCTATAGCTACAAAAGCAATAAATCTTTACTGTGGTTTACATGAGGGACTACAGCATGGCCCCATCCTTAGTCAAGAGTCTCTGTTATTCCCATGAAAACTTACTTACACCTAGGCAGCAGGATTTATCAATGTCCAATGAAGGGAGAAGTTTAGTTTCACTGTTTTAGATGGTTTAAGAAATAATTAACTTCAGTGTAAGGCTGTCTAGAACGGAGGGCTTCTGCACAACTGGCATTGTCTCAGAGAGAGAGCCCATGCTGAAAGCTTTCTCTGGAAAGATCTAAAAGACACTGTAACAGACCTATTTGCAAATGCCTTGTGTTCCCTCCTGGTTTGTTTTGCTTTACTTTAAAATATTCAGAGCTGGTAGAAATAGTTTTTCTTGCCTGTAGTTGTTATATCTTCCTCTGTGACTTTTGTAATAATAATTGTGAATTAGAAAAGGCAGAGAGAAAAATATTGAAATGTAATGTGCTGTTTCATGTTTCCTCAGGTCTGTATTTTTGTTAATTTGGGAAGAAAAATACTGGATTTAATCCAAATAGTTATATAAAGACAGAACTAATTTATCCTGTGTAGCTTTTGCCACACTTATCTTTGCTCTGCTTTTAAATTAGTATGGATATGTTTCCAAATATAGAAGTTATTCTTTGCATTTATAATTTAACTTGTCAGTCTCTGGGATAGGACTGAGAAATTGTGTGTGCGGGTGTACGTGTAAGAAACACTCATTTATCAGAACAAAAATTTCAGTAAAAATTAATATTTAGCATTAGGACATATTTTGATAGATTAGAATTGTTTTAAGCATCTAGTCGAACTCCCTGTGCAATCCATGGCAAACTTTAAATTACAAGGAAAGTGCCCAGGGCTTTGTCTAGTTGAGTTTTGAATGCAGTTTCTCTGGGCTGTAATCCAGAGCCTGTCCATCATCAGAGTGAATTTTGTTTTTCCATTTATGCAGGCAGAATTTCCCTTGCTTAAACTTTTGACTATTTTTCCTTGTCCTTTTCTTGTGAAGATATGTAATGTGCCGATCTTACCTTTTATTAATAATGTCTCAGAATATAAATATACTTGTCAAATCCTGTTTCATTCCTCACCACATATAGTAAAACAGCTTTGAGAAGTACTGCTTACAAAACAGTGGACGAGATAATACCTAATGACTCCAGTATTTTTTATTTATATATGGAGTGCTGTATTCTGAATGCTTATTTAATTGAAATTTGGTTAGCATTACCAGTCAACTTTTTAAATCAATATGTTATACATTCCCCACTACATTGTCTTCCTTTAATGTCTAAAGTAAATGTCCTTTTAAAATATGTACTCTATTAGATTTCTGATATATAATGATTAGGGTGTTGTAAGCTAGTTTTTCCCACTCCCACATGCTTGTATTCAGGGGTTATATTAAATTGTCCATTGCAAACACAAGAGGAGGGCAAACACAGAAATTCTTGTGGGGTTTTTTGTGTGTGTGTGAAAGCAGACTCCAACTACACAACTGTTTGAACTGTTCTGAAAACAAATAAGGTGACATTCAGCTCAGGGTATTCCCATGGATTTTTTGGTACAGAATCTCTGAGATCCAATCTTGCCCTGCAGTGTTTTCTAGAGAAGTTTAATTTGAAAGTAGCAAGAGATGAGGCTCCTCTGCAGCTTGTCCCCACACTATCCATTCAATTAAAAAACCCCCAACCAAATCTACCCTAAATGTCTCAGACAGACAAGTCCAAACAGATATCCAAGTGTCCTAACTATTCAGAAACAGCTGTAGTCTTTTCAGTCCTCATCATAGTCCAGCCACATGACGGGATTTTACCATAGTGTGGCTGGCTTAGTTTAAATTGCTTTCAGTTGTTCTCCTTGAGCTGAAAATTACTTATTCAACAAGTGTGTTAGTGAGAGCAAGACGTACCATGCCTAAAGAAAAAAAGGCTTTTACCATACTTGCAAGGAAAAGAAGAAGTAGCTTTACAACTCCTCCTTGAGAGGCAACTTGGTCTTTTATATAAAGTAAAATTGCATAAGGATAAAAACATAGAAATGTAAAAATAGAATTTTGCTTAACGTCTTCAGCTTTAGGAATACTGACAAAACCAGTGAAACCTGTAACAATTGCTCCCCCAAGTCTGAGAATGAGAGCTTAAATTGCTGGGGAATGTTAGCGTTCTTCTGTAAAGTTGCAGAATATAAATGGGAATATAGTGGTGATAAAACAATTTTTTTTATCTCATAACAAATATGAAATATTGCCATTTACTAATCATAGCCATCATCACATTTTGATGATGAAAAAATAAGATTGTGTACTTTTTAGTTACTCTTTGACATCCACCAAAACAGCTTAATTTTAACCACTTCCATAGGGAAAAAAAATATAATATAAAAAGATTTTTACTTTATTGCATGGGATTAAATCACTATGGTTTATGTAACTATGAAGGAAAATAGACCATTGACTCAGAGGAGTTTTGAAAAGCTGTCCTTGTTGCTGACTGGTGTCCCAAAAAAGATGTATTGTGTTCTTTGGTAGCAGCTTAAGCTTCTTTTATGTCTTGGCCCCCCATTATGGATGAAAATATATTTACCCATTTTCTCAGTGTGTTTTCCAACAGTACCTGCAAGTCCCAAGGACGGGACACAGTAAAAAGGGTCACCTGTTTGACTGGGAAGCTGAAATGGATTCTATTCCCACTAAATTTGGTGAATGTTTGTGGTCAACTTAGAGAGAACAGAGAGCTTGAGTGAGAATTTACCAGTCTAAATAAACAGCACAAGAGGAGAGGGAGCTTATCTCAAGGGTCTGGAGTTTTTTCCTTGTTTGGCTGAAACCTGATGTGGAACACTTCCGTTTCTTGCTTCATTTGCAGTCACCTGCAGCCTTTAATTTAAACAGAAGCTGAACCCCATGCTTCAATTTTATTATTCCAGTTCATATATTTTATCAAATAAGGATAACAATCAGCATTGTTAGAACCTATATAATTTGTAAGTTACATTGTTAGAATTATCACAATATTAATAGAAGAGCTCTCAAAACTAATTCTTGGAATCTCTCAATTGCTGAACTCCTAATTCTAGTAGAATTCTAGTATTTTTTCATGAAGAAGACATCAGTAACACTAGTGTAATAACAGTAACATCAGTGTATATGCAAATAAGTTAAGTACCTATTAGCCAGGGAAGGCCTGTCACTGCTCCCTGGTAATCTTCACCTGGATGGTCTCCTCTGCCATCCCTTCTATTTGCAATTCCATTGACTCAGTTAGTGTGTTGCACCTTGTTATTTCCCGGAGACAACCTCTTGTCTGCCTGTCTTTATCAGGAAAAGTTTCTCCCTCCTGTCAAATGAGAGTTACAAGGTGCTCCCTAGCTTCTGGGCAGTGGAAGGAGGAGGAGGTGGCCAGAGGGACAGGAACAGAGTGGAATGAGATGTTGCAGGAGCACTGGGCAAGAGGCGAATGAGATTGACCCTGCAGGCTACAGCTCCACCCAGAGCCATGTTACATATGGGCTGTGCACAGAGGTGAGAGCAGCTGGTGTGGAACAGATCTGATGACAGGAACAAAATTTCCTGCTTTCTAGGGTGGATGTTGGTCGGACAGATTTGTGCGTGAACCTAGACACTCATTTCCTTCACAGTCAAAACATGTTAAAACTAACTGCCCCCTTCCCTGGCACTGGGAGTGGATCTAGAAGGCTGTAGATGCTGAGCAGGTCTGTCCTCCCAGATGGAAAGCTAGCTCTGACAACAAGCAGTTGCAGAAGTTGAGTAAATCCTTCTTTACCTTCCTGTGACCATAAATCAGGTGCAAACCTCTTCACCAAATAGTCAGACATATTGCTGTGCTTATATTTGTGAGAAAAATGGGACAAAGTATGCATAGATTTGACTTCCTCTTTACAGAAAATAAATATGTAATATTCGCATTTCTTTGGATAAAGATTTACGTAGGGATTGCAGGTCATTATCTCTATTCTTTTAATATAGTTGAGACTAAAACTTCGAAGGCAATATTTCCCCTCTGTGACAGTTACTGGATGATCTGATGGAAAAGCTTCCTAAATCAACAATGAAGTGACAAAAAGAACAAAAGCATTTGGCTTTCTGTCTATTAGACTGCCCCAAAGCAGTAAAACATTTAAAGGATTTTCTGTCTATTTATATATGTGCCATTTATATTTACTAGTTTAGTAAGAAATGTAGCTGTCTCCAAGCAGTGCACAAGATAAATGATAATGGACTTTCTGCCTGCAACATCTCTTAGTGCCACCATCAGTACATAATAACTAGTCAAAAACAATAAGAAGAGTAACAGACTTTGGAAACTGTAGAATGGTGATTAGTGGGAGGGAAGTTATTTTTAATTTCAGAAAAGGACAAAATGAATTTTTACCGATTTCTATATGATTAATAATAATTGATCTTATGACATTTAATTCACACTTGTTCAAAACGTAAATCATACATAATACATAGAATAATTTTGCAATGATAAGTGATCGGTTAGGATTTCCATTAAGTTTGAGGAAAAACAAATTGGCAAAGATTCGAATGATTGGAATACGCTCACATGGTGGTGTGTTGGTCTGCAATCAGAACGTGGCCTTCTGACACCCAGAGCTTTTCTTGTTATGTGGCCAGAGCATCTGGAAGCACAGAGCTGTCATTTAAAGATGATACTGTTAACTGATAAGTTGCTTCTATGTGAAATTAAAAATTCTTGGGAACCACTGATTGAACGTGGAAGCAACTACAGAATAAATAGTAGGCGTAGGATAACTTTGACACGCTGTTTTCAGTGCAGTACTAGAGCATCCCTAGGCTGCCATTTTTTCCCCCCATGTACCTGGTGTGGCTGTCCATCACTGTGAAAGTCTACAATAAATATAAAGCAGTCATCTTGTCATTGTTGTGTATTTGTCAGCTACTGGTATGAAATGAGTGAATGTGGAACGGTAAACTGGAATTACAGGAAGAAAAATACTGAATATTGCTCTCATTTTTTCTCTATATCTAACATCATGTAAACATCTATTTTTTTTCTCTTTGTTAAGGGGAAATAGATGACTAAAACTTTAGTATATATCAAATGGTTACATCAAGAGTAAGGTATAACGAGGGGGTTAGGCTCCTCTGCTGAAGAAGTAGCTCACACACAAAGTACCACTTCCTCAGTGTTGAGACCTGGTTTGTCCCAACCCAGAGTTGATTTGCTGTCTGAGAGACAGGCAGCCATACAGAGCTCCTGTCAGCTCATTTATCTCAGCATTTCTCCCACTGGTGGTGACTCCTCAACTGCCAAAGTGTCCCCTAGTCCTTCAAAACCAAATCAGCATGTGTCCTGAGGACGTTGGAGCTGTGGGAGTACAAACTGGTATGGGACAGAGCACTGGAGTTCTTGCTGTAGGGTTGTGTGGTGTTGATAATTTTGAAGTGCCAGATGATTGTATGAGATTAATAAAAGTCAGGTTATCTTCAACAATTAGCACAGGGATCTCCCCACAAGCTGTTTCCATGGTGACCCTCTATAATAATGGCACACTGGGGGTGTGAGAGGATGAGGGGATGATGTAGAAGTGACAATTAAATCTGGAGGACAAACAAACAATACTTGAGAAGGATATCAATAAAGAAGGAGAAAGACCTGTCTTGTTTTTGAAAGTGACCCAAAACTAGATGACTTGCTTTGATCCAGTGGCAGTGTGGAGAAGGGAAGAGAGGCGTAGTACAAAATACAAACTACTGTTTTGCTGGAAGTTTCTCTTTAAGCAAGGCCCTCTTACATCATGTGAAACAGAAGCACAAAATCTAGACACATCTGGATAGGAGCGTGCTGGAGAAGAGAGGAGATTAGGAAAGAAAGAACATGAAAAGGAGAACACTTTTAAGATAATCAGTTTCAGACTTAATCTCCTGGGTTTGATTTTTTATGCAAGTTTCTCACTGGCTATGCAGGTGACCGTGCACTGAACAGATCACCCAGAGAGGTTATGGAGTTTCCCTCACTGGCGCTTCTCAGTGGTGCCAAGCAATAGGACAAGAGGCAACAGGCAGATACTGATACACAGGAAGTGCCACCTGAACATGAGTAACAAAACCAGAGAGGATAACTCTGGCATACCTCGGGATCTCCTCTCACTGGAGATAGTCAAGAACCGTCTGGACACAATCCTGTGCCTTGTGCTATAGGATGACCCAGCGTGAGCAGGGAGTTTGGACCACTGTGGTCCCTTCCAACCTGACCCATTCTGTGATTATGTGATAGGTTTTACAGCTGGGCTAGAAGCAAGTCTTTAGACTATATTAATTGAAACACTGCAGATTCATTTGCTAGTAGTTTAATAATGAGATTAATAAATGAAGCCACTTCAGTTGAAGTTCCCTTTTCTCTCTTTATGACAAAATGTAATTCCTCAATGCAATCTTAAAAGAAAAGGAATAGCATTCAGAGTAATGAAAATTTTGCAAGGAGCAGGGAGTCTGACCTGAGCATTGGCAGCTCTGAGCTGGTAAAAGCAGGAGCTTTATTTTAACAAAACCAGAAGGCATTCTCCCCGTCTTTATATTTAGCTTACTGTGGACTTGAGTATAATGTACTGGGACGGAGAGCAGGGTTAATAGCAATCTGGGCTGCGTGGGTGGAGGCTACTGGGTGCCCCTGGAGGGACTGCTGCTGGGGTCAGGTGGGATGGCCCTGAGAGGGGCGAGGGAGCAGGCATTGCTTGATGCAATGTATGGTTCGAGTAACCTGCCTTGGGGTGCCAGCAGGGTGGTAAGTCAGTACTAAAAAGCTTGAGGAAGCAGGAATATTGTGCAAAGAAAATGCTTTAAATGCTCTGTACAAGAAGCCTATGGAGAAAAGAGTCATGTTCCTATCTGGCACTAAAGGTTCTGAGTCAATAATGACCTTTTTATTTTCATGATTTCTTCTGACCACTGTGAAGGACCATGGCAGCTCTGAACAATTTTCTTCCTGTCAGTGTTAAGTGGGGCCTTTGAAGAGGCATACTGTATGAAGTATTTAGAGGGTACAAATAACTGAAGTTGGGGTAGCCTGCGCTTCTTGATGTTCTGGCTAACAAGAGCTTTTAAAGTAGCTTTGAAAAAAATGGGGTTCTTAAAGCATGTTATTCAGTAGTGAAAGCATAGCTTCAGAGTGGAGAGATTAGAAACATTTTCTTTGAAGTTAACACATTTCTGATATTTAGAACAGACTCTGCATATCCTGTGTAATTCATATCTATTTAAATTGTACACATCATTGGAAAATGCTGGTTATGTTTTACATGTACAAGTAAAACTAACTTTACCCTCTGCATTTAAACTAACTGCATTTAAAATGCTATTATCAATTAGGAGAGAAGCTTGTTAAAAACAATGAGAACTTGCAGTAAACTTTGTCCTAGGCTTTTGTATTTACATTACAAGTAAATGTAATCCAAAGAGAAAACAAAATGGGGGCAACTGTAAAAGCACAGGAAATTTAACTGTTCCAGTATTATGCTCTACTAAAAAGCTTCCTTTTTTTAAAGTTTACTTTTTTTGGCTAAACCACTTCAGTTTGATACTAATCAACTATCGGTGGTAATTAGAGAGTTTAAGAAAGTTCTTTGCTGAAAGGTCTTTGTAGCTCAGAATGTGGTTGCCATCAGGTCTAGAAATGCACAAGTTAAACCACCTGCAGCTGAATTATGCTGCTCCCTTGAATAATATCAGTGCTGCAGTGGTGTCCCAGTGGACTGATGACTTACAAATTCTGCTATGGAATCTTAATTGCAGAGGTTTGGTGCCTAACTGTGCTGTCTTCTACATATTAAAACAGACTGTTGCTGTGGAGTTTTTTGCCCCATGCAAACACCATGTATCCTGCTGCCTTAACTTCTCACCAGGCAACAGAAGTTGTTTTCTAGTAGAGAGTGTGATTGGCTCTGAAGCAGTCGCTGTTATGACTAGAAAACAGCAGGGTTTAATACTCTTTTTTTTCTTTTTCTGGCTAACTTTAATTACAAAGATGGCACCAACAGCTATTAATTGGTTTACTCATCAGGTGTACAAATTATTACTGTTGCTATGAGCTTATATGATGCTAAAGTTCACAAGATTTGTTTGTTTTATTTTTGGTTTTGTTCTTTTTATTTACCCTAGAGTTATATAGTAATTAGCAGAAATTCTGGCATGTAATTTATCAATGCCAAGTTGCCTTTGTGTACCTAGATGAAATTATGATCACAGGAAATTATATATGGGAGGTCTCAGAGTTGCATCACAGACTTCTTCAGCCTCAAAGGATATTTGATCATGGAAGGGATGCTGCCAAAGTGTGGGGAAAAAGTGTTAAAGTGTTTTTTAAACTTTTCTACATACTTGTTTCACTTCTTTCATAACCTGTGGAGTGTTCTTAGAGTGTTAACTGGTAGTGCTGCATTTTGGTCGGTGCTTCTGCTAGTAACTTAATGACAACAAACTTCAGGAAGTGTTTTAAAAAAGTACCTGTTGTCTGAGCATGGACAAAGAAAAGTTGGGAAGGAACAACCTGCATAAGGTCTCTGTTTCAATGCAGAAGCAAGGAGGGATGGGGGAGGAGAGTTGTACACATCAAAGTCTGTGTTACTCACATGTTTGGCTCATTAGTACCAACTGATAAGCAAGATTCTAGGCTTCTTGGCAGAAGATACCAGTCATTACATCATGCTGCACTTCCAGGTTTTATTCACAGTGTTCCACGGGGGGTTGGGGTATCCCAGTCCCTTGTGGTGTTTAGCTCTTAGTGCCTCCTCAGCAGTCCAAGATAGAAATGTGAAAGGTGTGATGCATTGCTCCTGCCGAGCTGTTTGCTGCTGCTGCTGCCTCTCTGCACTGTAAACAAACAGATATACAGACTACAGGGAGCTGCTGAGCAGGGATCACTGGCCAGTCCTGTGCTTGGCTGACATGTACGCTGTTGTCTCACTGTGGGCATTGCATTGTCTCTGATCAGGCTGCTTGACACTTAAAATGCGCAATAAAGCCTCTTTAAAAGTTAAATCTTGTTTTTCTTTGTACTCATTTTAACTTTCTAATCATGCAGGTATGGTTATATTAACTGTGATGGGTGCAAGTAGTTAATTCCTGGCTCTTGACTGAGATCAGACCAAATGGCAATTAATTATACTGAGAGAAAGACAGATGGGCTGAGGAGCATCCACTTTCAACCCTACCTTTGGGGTCAGCTGCAAAGGTGCTGTTCTGTAATTTCTAGTGAGGTAAATGAGCATGTCAAATGAAAGATGCTGCTGCTGCTGATAATGGTTTTCTCTCTGAGAGCTTGCCTTCAGAGCACTTCACAAACACTAATTGAAGAACCACTGGAGAGGGCTTTGCCTACCCATGGATCTATGTGTTGTGTCTGCCTTCTCTGGATAAGAAAATCATTGCAGAAGAAATGTCTCCCTGCAGGGGAAATCAGCATAGAACTGAGATTATTGATCAGGACTTTGTTCCCGGGACTATGCTCAGATATCTTGTTATACAGGGATGATCTAGTGAAAATGTAGCTAAGAATACCAAGACCCTGAGCAGTCCTTTTAAAAAGAAGTAAATAAAAATGCACCATCTATTTTCAGAGGCAACTTTCCTAAGTGAGAATGCTTGCTTAGTTCCTCAACTTTATTCTCATTTCAAGTCCCTGTAACTAGTGGGAAAAAAAGCAAACTGAGACAAGTTCTTTGCGGTTGCTATCCCCCAAGTCTTTTTGCTCAACAACTAAATTTAAATTTAAAGTCTGAACTCAAACATGTGTCAAATGATTCATGATTTTTCTAAATGCAAGTCTCAAGTTGGCTCTCTATTTCATAAACTCTTTCTGAATCTTATAATGGACTGGCTTTTGGAAGTAAAGGTGGTTTTAAAAAAAAAAAAATCAAATAGCATAATGCCAGTCTCTACCTGCTTTTGTAATCGTCATTACTTGTCATTTTCCTCTGGTATAACAAGTGACTTTATGGTAAAACTGAGTCAAGATGTCATGTATTTCTTTCTGTACTGTTGTTTCAACCCATTGGTATTGTAATGAATGTTGTACATTGTGTCTTCCACTGTGTAGTCACCTCTTGCACAGCCCAGCCTCTTCGGCATTAATTTAATGAATAAGATGGAGTAGAAATTTTTCAAAATTCCATGGCTAATTTAACAGTCTCTGTATGTGAGTGATCAAATTTTGCTCCTTTAGAGCCTTCATGTTCAAGTGTAATTCCCACTTCTGAAATGATCTTTGTAGAGGACCTTGCAGTCACTTCAGAAGGAGGTATAGCTAGAAAAGAAATAACATGTCTTTCATTGTGCAGCCTAACTAATGCTCTAATTAATGGGGTATGTGTTTTGCATCAGTTATAATCATGTATTACTGCAGAAACACACATGTATTTTTTTTTTCTTTACTGGGATTCTGTTTGTGTAAATATCTCATTCCTAGTAACTTGATACTGCCACTGTCATGGCTGTACAAGTGACCTTAGCAATGTGTGCCACAGATTAAATGGGGTCCGAATTTATAGAGTTCACTGTGCATATAATAGGCACACGATACAATCTGATGTCCAATGGTACCATTGGACAGAAACCATGTTTGGAACAATCCCAAATTGTTGCATAAATGTGGGTACCTGGCCCGGTGGAAAAGGTGAAGAAGTCTGCATGTTTGAGAAGGGGGGTGTGAAATCTCGACTGAATGAGGAAAGGAAAATAGGATATATAGAAAGAGAAATGAGAAGCCATTATTAGAAAGCAACAGGGAAGAAGAGGATAAAAATATGAACACGAAAGAACCATGAATATATGGAAAGAGAACATAGAGGATGGAATGAGATGCTTAGAAAAGGAGGGAGACACTATTATTTACCTACTGCTGACTCTGGCCTTCTAAAAGTGTTTTTGTTGTTCACATAGCTAAAACTACAAGAAAGCTGTGAGGAAATAATGATATGTCTGTGTGTGTATATATATATGTAAATGTCCCAAAATAAAAAATAACTAAGTGTACAAAATCACATTCTCAGAAGTTAGGAAATGCTAATGATCCCTGACCTTAATCAACCCCACTTGTGTATAGTCTTTAATTACTATTACGTATGACTGATTATTCAAAAGTAACCAAGTAGCATCTGGATTAGTGAATTTTACTTAGTCAAAAAGCATTAAATACTTTTTTTTCTATTTTATTAGTAAAGGCTTAAATTTCCTCACCTGACCTGGCAATCTAATGGTTAAACTAAAGTAGCTCTATTTTCAAGGTATTTAGAGATAGTTTCAGATGCCAGCATGTCTTTAGAGAGAGCACAGTTCACTACTGCCTCTGATACCTGACTGCATTTCTTCTTATTAAAATGTCATTCCAGGAAATTAGGTAATTTCCTGACCAGAAGAAGATAAAAACCCATCAGAAACGTCCTTGTACTGTTCCATTTTTTTGCTTTTCAGAGATAGGAAAAAACCCCAAAACATTACTTTCTTTTTAAGTGAACATCAGCTCTGTCTGTCACAAATAACTATTGTCAGCCTTTCTGGCATAGCTGTGCATGAGGTTGACTTCCCAGAACAGCAACATTCCACTAACAGAAGTTGGTATTGCAAAAAGAAGCCAGATATTCAGGTGACTTGATGGGAATGGGAAGCAAACTGTTTTTCAGTTGTCATGGCCTGTAATGTCCTCTTGCATTTCTAGTTATTCCTGTCCAAAATATTTCTTCCTTCCCCTCTCCGAATGGTAATAAAGCACAACGGCCCTTGGTATCTTCTTCCTGCAACCCAGGTTTTCCAAAACTTCTGTGTTCAATAGGTTTTAATCATTGCTGTGGGTGGTACTTTCATAGAGAAGTTATTGAAAGAAGTCATGTTGATATGCCAGGAGACTAAACGAATTAAATTCTTAATGGCTGATTCCATAGGCATAGAAAACAGGGGTCCATGCTAATGCTGGAACTTTGACTTATAGACAGAAATTACGTGTATCCATAGCAGAGAAAACCAGCTTATTATGTGTTGCGTGCAGCTAAAGCACGACAAATAAGCAACAGCCCCAGCAGAGTTGGTTATAATGATTTTCAATATTTGGTGACATTTCATTTAGGATGAAGTTGTGGACACCAGTCTTCTGGAAATGCAGATGCAGCAGCTGAGGGTTTTCACAGCTATTGTAGAAGTTTTGGCTGGCAGGACCAGTCTTTTATGTATTGTTGTTGCAGTTGAACTTCAGGCTGCCAAAGTAACTTGTTAGTTGTGTTTGGATCCAGCCTATTTTGAATTGACCCAGTGCAATTTAGGAGGGTTGTTTATTTATTTAAAATACAGAAGGAAAACTGAAAAGGTGTTAAGATTGGGGTGGTGGAATAGGAACAACTATATAGCTGCACATCAAAAATTCCTTTAGATTTGTTAATATGAAGTGTCATACAGTGATTGCATTCATCTGCAGTTCTTGTACATTGCACTATGAGACCAAGTATTAGAGGCCTGCAAGTAGGTTCTTGGCTTAGATTAAAGATCACTGATATTAGAAGGGTTGTCCTTTTCTTCATAACATTGTGTAACGTGTGAAAAGGAGCATATACATCATAAAGCTTCTCTGGCAGGGGCCACTGTTCTCCTTTGGCTTCTTCTAGTCTGCGTTTATGTAGTCCACTGAGCACAACAGGATGGTGCTCAAGTGCTGTATTTTAGAAAAAGATGTACTGTGCACAGGATGTAAAACTGAGGTGCAGTTTTACCTGGTTATGGTGATTGAAAAATGAGTTAAGCAGCGAGTCCACAGGTCCTGTTGAACCTCCAAGCCCTGTGCAGGGGGCTTTGTGTGGCTCTGGGCTGACATGCAGGTGTGCTTTCTGAGCACCACTAGTGCTCAGCATCTCTGTGTTTTCAGTTGGGAGAGGGAGGAGCTCACTGCTGACCCTGTAATAAACAAAGACTTGGAAAACTCCGACACCTGTTAATTCCCCACAGCTGTCTGCAGTCTTTCAGTATGTTTGCTTGCTACTGCAGGTAAATCTTGTAAAGCAGACTGCAAGACAAATTCCCTGGAGAAAAATCCCTCCCTGCAGATATCTATTACGAACTTCCAGTTGCTGCCTCTCCGTGTGCAGATGGCTGGTCTCTGCTGAGCCATGTGCTGCCAGCAGCCGTCCTCATGCCTCGCTGTGCTTTGCTCCCAGCCCCTGGGGAACCACTTTTTGGCTGGCAGCCCCACTGGTGGCACAGCAGGAGAGAACGAGAGTTGTGTGCACCTTTATCAGCTCAGGAAATCTTTTAAACTTCTGTCTATCCATGCCTGCTACAGCAGCTTGTTCTCACTTGTGTTGTCCTAGTGCTGCCTTGCCTCTTTCCAGTACCCTTTGTTGTATTTGATGAAGGGGAGCTGTGAGTCACGATGACTCCTGCAGTACCTAGGCACGGAAACCGCTTGGTGGATCTTACCCGCCATTAGCAGCACCTGTTGCCAGGGCTGTGTCCTCCTTTGAACAGAGCGTGCCTCAGCTGGCTTTAGGGCCCATGGGGAGGAAGGGTGGAAACCTGCCTGGAGGTGCAGGGATGGCAGTAGTTCCCCTTCACAAGGATCCCTTGCAGAGGAGGCCCTTGTTTCACAGGGACCAGAACGAGGCAAACCCTCAGCCTTTCAGATTATCCTCTTTGTGCCCATGCCAAGGCCAGAGTAAGACGCCTACCACTGAAGCCGTGGAACTCCTGTTCTGCTCTTGAGTTTTTCAATCTACCTTTCTGGTGGCAATCCCCAAAACCATGCGACCTGAGCGCTGCTGTGCTTAGAGTGATGGCAGACTGGCTGTTGCTGAAGCCCCTTTAATGGCAAGCCAACATTTTAGTCACTTTGATAAGACTTCGTTAGTATAGTGCTGACCTGCATTTGCAATCTGATTTAGGGCAGCCTGGCAATGTCTAGACACCATGACTCTGACATTTCCTTCCAACAGCTGTTGGTAGGAACTTTTTGGATATTAGTTTTTCCTGTATGCAATCAGTGATTGCCTAGCAGTAAAATATAATAGCTCTCTAATGGCCTCTGTCTGCTGCTGTGCTGTTGTTCACTATGAATGAGGCACTCAGGAAAAAGAACTTGGCTTCTGGATGGGAATTTATTATGAGGGGGAGTTGGTGTTTTTAAAAAAGCTGGTTTGGTCTATTCTATGAGGTGAAGAGGAAATACCTTCTCAGGCTACCAGGGTTTTCTCTGAAGAGGGTCCCTTGCAACAGCCTGGCAGGCTCATTCCCCAGGCACAGGGGCATTCGTCGTCTTGGCCAGGCTGACACTAGGAGAGCTGCTCCTTTTTTCTGTGGGTTTTGCCTCAGGAAAGAGGCCTGGGTCTGCTTACACTGCTGGGGGTAATCACAGCTTAGCGTTGTGGCAGGCCAGGACCTAAATAGTTTAATATCCTGCCACCAGCATTCCTGCCTCTCTGGTCTAAGTGCAGGAGAGGCCTCATATATGTGAGCAGTACCACTTTGGGAAACACTCCTTTACATGTGAATACAGCCTTGCCAGGTATTAACTTGTGTGGGCAGTCAGTCTGCAGATCAACTCTGTGCCCACGTTGTCCTCTGACCTTGGGCAAATCTCTCAACCTTCTGACACTTCTCCATTCACATCCTTCTAGTAAAATGTGTTACATGTCTTAAAATGCTGCTATGAAGTAGGCTGAAATACCTCCGTGTCTTGAAAATTCTGCTGTGGTCGGATTGGAGAACTTGATCTGGGCACCTCAGTGCTCTGCAGAATCACTAGGAATGAACCTACAGCACCCTCTGGGGTGAGATTTAATTGTACAGAAGGGCACTGACAGCTTGATGTAAACACCCAGTTAGAAATTAGGAACAAAAGACAGTTTACTACTGAGGTCCTTTTAAATGTCAAGCTAAATGGGAGGAATCCCCACAGAAATACAATGCTGAAATTTAAGGGCACTGAGTAGCAGATTTAAAGAAAATATGCAGTTTTATTAATAAAAGAATTGAGCTACACAGTGCTCACACATTTTAAATCCACCCTTTTACTTGGATTTAAGTTTAACCAGCTTGCTACAGCTTTTTTTCTCCCTCCCCCACCCACCTACAGTGGCATGAAAAAACCAAGGGTCTTATATGTAATAAGATGAATGATTCAACTGCTCTTGTAACTAGGAAAGCTATCAGAGATGAACCTTTCATGTAACACCTATGATTCTCTGCGCTCTCTCATATATCTGTCAATGTATTATCTGATAAATCATGGTATGAAAAAGATACCTTCAAAAAATTGCTCTTAAGAACATTAATTGCTATCTCTTATATTGGTATGGAAGTCCTCCCTAATGCTGTCACTCCCACTCCTTGCTACTCTCTTCAGAAAGCAATTAATCAGATTAAACATTTTTGGGAGATAAAGCTTAGCTATTATTACAACCCAGTGGGTCTTGCTGTCTGGAGTCCATCTACCTTAGAATGAAGCCTGGGTTTTTCTGGAGTTAAATGTCCCTCTAGGGCACACCGTGCACCTCTGGAGAGAGTGGGGAGGGTGTCCTTGGCAGGAGTCAGTGTCCATAGTAAGGAAAGAAAACAAAGCAGGGCATGTCAGCTACTCCTGTAGCAGACTGGCTGAAGGTGCAGCCTTCTTGGCCTCTACAAACAGAGCCACGTTCTGCCTGGTTTTGGGAAAGGACCGTGTTGGTAGCAGCTCCCAGATATTCCAGATCTGTCTGCTCTGGGGCCCAGTTTAACTCGTAATTCAAAACTCCTTCCCCTCCCACTCATGTTCACCTAAGTCACCACCTCCTTCGAGTATTGCTGATGGTGTAGCTGTTATTGTAGGGTCAAAAATGCTCTCTTAGGTCCCATTAGCTATCAGTGGTTTTCAGCCCTTCTCTCTAGGAACTTTTGCATCCTGAAGCAGAGAGACTGTGAGAACCACAGCAGCCATGAATCTTTGTGTGAGCATCTTCCTTCTGTCCCATTTCTGTGCTAAGGGCTCTTTCACAGTGTGCCATCAGCATTG
Organism: Struthidea cinerea; assembly: GCA_013397865.1. NCBI lineage: Eukaryota > Metazoa > Chordata > Aves > Passeriformes > Corcoracidae > Struthidea > Struthidea cinerea. The sequence goes on along the minus strand of VZTI01002091.1, from coordinate 571,259 downwards.
CTTCATTAAGACACTAGAGGAGAAACAAGAGGAATGAGAAGGAAACCTAATGCTGTCGACAAACTGCCCCTCCACCTGTTGATGAAATTCAGTGAAATAAATGCCAGAACTGTTTGAAATTGCAGGCAAAGTACCGGATTGTTGGATTTTATTTTTCTGTAAATAATAGAACAGGAGGCCCAGAGAGGTACAAGTGTGAGCAGATCAGTTTAAACTCTTGCTTACTGCCCTAGGAATAAATTCTGATGTGTAAGGGAGAGGGGAAGATGCACATGGAACATTGTGATCTTGCTTTGAACTCTGTATTTAGTGGTGGTCAGCTCGACTTAGGAGAGCACAATGACAGCACTGAAATAGAGTATGGGGTACAACAAGGGCCTGATACTCAGGTGTCTTTTTACTGAACCAACTCGTGCCAGCTTGCTCTTAAGCAATCCTGAATTATAAATGTGCTTCACTTTTGAAGGATAATTTTTATTGACCAAAAGGAGAAATCTGTGGCTTTGGGAAGAGTCAGGAAGGAGGCAGTGTGATAACTGGGAACCAGACTGCTACAAGTTAGGAGTAAAGAATTGCCAGAAACTCTGTCAAGCTTGCTCCTTTGAAATGCAAATAAGACCAGTGATCAAAGAACTACAGAGGTGATTTTAATGATCTCTCCAGTTGCTTCTCAAGCAGACTGATCTAAAAAATTATAATTCTCCATTGTACTGTATGTACTTGGATTCCTTCTTATAAGGGCTAAGTGGTATTTTCCTTCCACTATCTGCTCTTCCTGCAGATCTTTTTTGATGTAAAATTACTTCTCTAGTCCAACCCAGAGATAAAGCATTGAAACAGAAGTAGGGATAAGCAGTCTATGTTTGAGCAAAAATTTGCAGCAATTCCACAGGGAATATGCTCACTGGGGATGGCTTTTGCACCAAAGGAAGGCTTCAAAAAAATATGAAGCTTCCATGTAGGAAGAACTAGGCAAGTATTATTATTTCCATAATTTCATCAGGAGACATTCACCAGATAGTCAATGCTCCTTGCCACTGGTGTTAAACCAGGGCTCTCAGAAGATGCTGTAACTCTCAATTCCTTATGAGACCCTACATCAAAGGGTAAAGCAGTGCATCTAACTTGAGATGAGCAACTGAAGGGGAATTGTCCCAAAACTCACTCTTTTAAACTTGAAATATCTAGAGTCTAATGAATAAAATTCATGCCCAGGCTCCATTGTCAGATTTTGCCAATGGTCCTTTTAACTTCGTAAAAGTCAGAGTTTGTGAGGTCTTGGATATAGGGCATGAGAGGTGAGAGACATCCTGCTCAGAGGGAGGTGCTGGCACAGCCCTCTGCAGTCCAGGAGAGCTCAAAGGGCCTCACTTAGGGCCATTGTTTATAGGGTCACAAGATGACTGGGTTTATTCGTCCATAAATTTCCATCCTGACCACATTCAGGTCCATGAAAAACAGTCCTGGAGAAAACACACGCTATTCGTGTATTAATCATATGATTGATGTTCCAAGCTCATATGCATTGATGCTCACTGGGTTAGTCTGCCCCTGTGGGAGTTTTCTGGAGGAGTTCTTGGCCCAGCTACAGCTCGAGCTTTATCTCCTTTGGAGCCTGTTCCACACCACTGCTGGTTTGGATAGGCGGGTTGAGTGCATCCATCACACCTTCCTAGGATTTATGCCCCCTCGTTGCCCTAATTACAATTTTATGTACCCTTGTGCTTGGCAAATTAAGAGAAATAATTGGTAGCTGGAGCCATTTGCCCCTTTGCATCACACCATTGGAATTGCAGGAAAAACCAAAGGTGCACAGGCATAGTTGCACTGCTACTGAACCAAAAAACTCATAGCCTGCAGAGGCTGAAACTGGCTCAGGTTCCTGCCAGGAGAGTTCAGTTCCAGCACTGCTGTTGCCTTCCTCTCTCTCAGGACAGCTGGAACTTGGCAGTTCAGCTTGTGGACTTTCCACAAGCCTGTTACTGGGGAAACAGCCCCTCTGTTGTCATTCAAAAGCTGTTGATAAAGTGTTTTGACTCTTCCAATTTTTTGTCTCCACACCTGGATTGGCATAGAAAGATGCCTGGCTTTTATCTGTCTATCTATGCTTTTTTACAGATAGGTCTCTTAAACCTGGGGTCCATTGAGATTCCTGTGCTGGCACGACTGACAAGGACATCCTTACATAGTCTGAAAGATTGCTGGGTGAAGGATCACCTTTGTTCCTTTTTTAAAATTTTTTTTTGTGATGTATAAAGCCAATAGATACTCCTACAAAATCCTGTAAGGCAGCTTGTGACATAACAGATGGTAGAGATATGCTGGAAATCATAGTGTTATTGTCCTCTTCACACTCAATCTAGCAGCCACCGCCCTATAGCAAGAAATGAAGTGGTGCTGTCATTAAATTAATGAAAAGAACTTTTTTAAAAAACTGTCGGTGCATTCATGATTTTGCTTACAAACTAGTACAGCAGAGCTGATACGCAGTATCTTACTGCTGAAGTGACATCTATGGTAACTTTTTAGAGCTTGATCCTATGTTTTGTGGAAATCTATCATAGAAATTTGTAATATGGTAAATTAAAAAAAAAAAAGAGTTGTGTCCAAACAGATTTAACATGTGTGCTTATGATTTACCCCACATCTTGCCAGCACTTAATTTAGACTTCTGTAATGGTCAGTGGGTTTTGTTCAGGGCCTTTCATTTCCCCACTTCGATAGCTCCCATGTTGGACAGCACTTAATAGAGATGGTTACTGATGCTCTTGGCAACTCCTCTTTGAATGCTGAACTGGCAGTGTTCACTTCGTGGTTTTGCCTTGCATACTCTTTTCCTCTCTCACGTTCCTTGGGAATAGTCAAAGGATACATGGTACATTTAGATAGTAAAAAAAAAAAAACCAAAACTTCCTTTAATATTTAAGATATTATGCTTTCATTGAAGACAAGTACTGTTTCAGGAAGAATATTATAGAATTTCTACATTCAAGCAGGCATGTAGATAGTATAGACCTGCTATATTGCCTTCCAAATACAGTAATAGGGGCAGGTCATGCTTAGAAGAGGAGATTTTTAATGATGGAGGAGAAAAATGTAGTTATATTTTCAGAGTTTGTTAGGCTGTAGAAGTGGCAAAGCCAAAATCAGTGAATTTAAACATGAATCATGTCTTTTGGGAATATGATATTTTGTATAAGTCTTGTGTGAAGATGGCAGATCTTAGGACTGCATGATGTGTTTGAACATTAGAGTCCTCTTTGCTGAGAGCACAACTTCTCCGAAGGCAACAACCATAGCTAAAGCGTGCACACTGCCCAGGCACAAGGGCATTTGCATATTGGGAGCCAGCCAGAGCTTGGACACTTATTCTAGGAAGCTGTCAGGACTTCAGGAAGAGCATCAGTTTGGCTAGCACCTGGTTTCACTGACCAAGCATTCTTGAAATGTACTTTGTTTCTGAGTGTTTCTTGTTCATTTAAAAAGCAGTTGTGTTGAGAGATTTTGGGATGCTCTTGCAAGCACCTATGCTGCTGTTCAGAGGTCAAGAGTCTCCAGGCAGTTTTCTTTAGGACCACATGGAATTTCTGACTCTAAGGGGGTTTTTAATAAGCAAGAGAGAACAAAGGACCTTAATTTACCTTAAGAGAGATGACAGTGTGGTGCCTAGGCATTCCTCTACTCTGTTGTAAAAAGGGTTTGAGGTATTTTAGCAAATTGAATGCAATGGAGATTGTCTGAAAAGAGTCCTTAGTTGCAGTTGTATGGGGTAATTTGGGCTGGGAGAGACCAAAACACTGAGCTGTCCTACACATAGGAAAATACTGCCTGACCATTGAGGATTTTTTACCATATAAGCCTAAACAGAAGTTATAAATGTATGAAAATAAGTTCTAAACAGCCTGTAATGTTTACTTTGAATGTTTATATATATTTACATAAGTGTCTGTACTTATGAATTAATTTTCCATTAAGCGTTATTTTGGGGAGGTGGGGTGGTGCACCTTAATCCCTTGGCAGTACATTCCATAAGACACTTTGCTAATACCAGCCTGAACCAAACTGCTGCCTTTGTTAGACTTGTTTAAAGAAAAAATAATAAATCTGAAGAGGTGGAATATCTCAGGGGTTTCTCTGAAAAGAGCTGGAAAATGTAAAGATAACACCTAGTAAAATAGTTACATAAAAGCTTCCAAATGATTAGAGGAGTCCTAAGGATGTGAAATTCATGATACTTAGTAAGGAAAATACTTACACACCTCCTTAACAACTGCGAGAACCACTGAAAAGATAAGGTTAACTCTTTTGACAGTAGGAAGTACAGCACTTAGTCTGGCATCTCCTCCTTTGACATCCTCCTGCTAATAGCTGTCTTTCCCATTTAAATCGTGTCCATTAGGGTCATACTGACAGCCTGCCAGTACCTAAAGGGGGCCGACAAGAAAGCTGGAGAGGGATTTTTTTTACAAGTGCATGTAGTGATAGGACCAGGGGTAATGGCTTTAAACTGAAAGAGGACAGGTTTAGATCAGATATTAGGAAGAAATTCTTTGCTGTGAGGGTGGTGAGGCACTGGAACACGTTGCCCAGAGAAGCTCTGGCTGCCCCCATCCCTGGAAGCATTCAAGGCCAGGTTGGATGGGGCTTTGAGCAGCCTGGTCTAGTGAAAGGTGTCCCTGCCCATGGTGGAGGGTTGAAACTAGATGACCTTTAAGGTCCCGTCCAACCCAAACCATTCTATGAGTGTATGATATTTCTCATCCTCAAGACAGTTTCATTTCTGGTTCAGAACTTGAAGAGTGCACCCTGTTCCTCAGTTGGATTACTTGACCATTTTCTTTTTGATCCTTTAATCTGACATTTAAGAAAACACTGATTGTAAAATGTTCTAGAAGTTGCCCATATGGTGGAGAGCTGAGTCACGAAGACCCTAAATAAGAAGTTGATTAACAGTTTAACAGTTGTTTAACAAATCTGGCTGCTCCTTTCTTTGCTGATTGTACAGCATACAATTTAAAACACATTGGCAAGCATTATGTTGTGATGTATTTTTGCCAAAAGACACCAGGGTCTGGGTTATCTCGGCATGAGTGCTGAAATAACACAGATAAGAGACGTGGAGGTTATCCTCTGACAAAATCTGCCAACCAAAATTTCCAGCAGAGAATAAAGAAGCAGTGATGACATGTTGGTTTTCACAGATCTTATTTTTGTGTCGCTACATTTCAGCTTTTCAGGATTGTGCTGTGGGCAGTCTGTAGCAGAACACTGTTCTCTGCACCTCCCTTTCCCTGCACATAAGCAGCATCCCCATTCTTGCACAGGGCTGGGCTGGTCACCCTGCACTAGGTCAGACTGAGCTCTGCTCAGGGAACAGTAAGACTGCTTCTCTCCAATGTTTGTTTTTTCCATTAGGAGCAGAGATGTTTTATAGTAGGCAGCAGGTGCAGTTCATTCTATCAACTCCAAGTGCAGTGTATCACTTCAGGTGAGGCAACTCAGAAGTTGCTGACTGTGGAAATCTAAAGTAGTGGGGTTCTGATGACTGACTATTAATTCCCCAAGCACAGCACACACTGCATATCACTCACAGAATTAAAGGGCAACCTCTCCACTTTCAGTATTTCCTCCTTGAAATCAGGGAGAAAAGGCAGCCTGCCAGTACCTAAAGGGGGCCGACCTGAAGAATAGCCATTGCTGTTGCCATGACATTAAAAATTAATACCAATTCTTATTTGCTTTATGTTCTTAGCACTCTCTAATTTCCCACAAGGAAATCATGACAATGACAGGGTGAGAGAGGGAATAAAGCAAGAGCAGGGAAGAGGAGAAGACAAGATACATTGGCTTGGATCTGAGTGAGAGGGAGAAACCAAGGATAATGACAAAGTTGAGGTAGGGGTAGCTGGGGAATATCATCAGCAGAAAATGTGAACAAAAATAACAGAGAAATTACATTCTGCCCTTTTTTATGCCTACCTAATTGGAACTGCCATAAAACTGATGCCCAGTGCATGGAGAAGACTTGGAGAAATCTATAGTGGCCCAATGAACCAAAGAGGACTCCTGAATAACAAACAGCAACTAAAATCCTCTAATTACATAGCAGATCATTTCCTTTGAAGAAAAACAAGCTTAATATAAATACAAAAGGACTGGAAAAAACCACCCCAAAATTATCCACAAAGACGAGACAGCAATTTCATGACAGAAAAAGAAACTGAAGCAAATGTTATGGAGCCCAGATGCAGGAGGAGTATTTTAGACCTTGATTACCCTGTGGCTTGAATTTACAGCCTTTCCATTCCAGAAGCTTTATTAAAGAAGCAAAGGTCTCAGTCTTTTCATCTTGGAGGCTGTGAGGAAGGACTGCACAGCCTTGCTGCACTGCCCTGCCTGTCCCCTGAGAATTGTGACTATGTGCCCTTTACAGTACCTTCCAAGAAGCCAGGAATTAACTTTTGATAGCTTCAATTTGTACTTGTATGAAGGCTATGTTCATCTATGATAAAGACTTCCTATAGAATTCTATCAGAAAGGTCGTATTGATTTTTTTCTCCACCAAACCCCCTATACTTGATGGATTTTATATTTACCCGTAAATGTTTTTCTTTTTGCATGAGGATGCCTTTCTAACCACAAGGTAATAAAGACAAGGAAATGATCATGCTATTTTCACGTGGCTTTTTTTTAAAAAAAAAGTGTCTTTAAAATATAAGATGATGTAATTTCAACCCAGCTACAATTTCTCTGCTTTATGGTAGGCAGTGCTCTGTAAAAGCAGTTTCCAGTTACTATGGAAACATGTTTGTACACACACACTCACCTGCGCACAGGAAGAGGCTAAAAAGTGCCATCTATTGGAAATGATGTCTAAGTCTGTCCCTGTGGCTGAAAGGAGACCTGGATGACTGCTGGAGTGCAAGAACAACACTGTATATTAAAGGTAATACTGTCACAACAACAAATGTGCATAAATTGGCTACACTTAGTCAGAAGCTGTCTTCTCACATTAAAGCAGCTCAATTTGATGCCCAAGGTGAATACAGCAACAATTTGCAATACGTTTAGAACAGAAGCAGAACTGGATTTCCTGGTGTGATTGACTGCAGTAAAAAGAGTTGGCTGCCCTCTGCCAGCTTCCCTTTGACTATTTACTTGCATGATATCTGCAAAGACATTTTTGCTTGGCCTTGCCCTTTGGTTTTTCCTACGCTGGAACAAGCCGCAACATCCAAAGTGCTCCCACTTGCTGCCAGTGGCTGCCTGACTGACAGTTCATGCAACCCCGGCAGCGGCCAATAGCTGACTGTCCACCTGAAACTGTGAGCTCGAGGAGCAGTGAAGAAAGGGCTTACCTGCCTTGAAGATTAGCAAATGTGTCAGAGACCCAAAAGAACCAATTTCAAATGCACAGGGTAAAGCTTTAACAGGGGGAAATTGGAAAGGAGCTTGAGTTGGGTGAGACAGATGAGCAGGAGAGGCAACAGCGGGGCATCTTCAGGCATAAATGAAATTGCGTAAGTCCTAAATTCATGATATAGAAAACTGTTTTCCTTGCTAACGAGGCTGAGCGCTTATAAAATCTACCAATCCTAGAGCTTGCCAAATCCTGAAGCACATGCAATCATGGAAGTAGAAATGCTTAGGAAGTTACAGGTGTATAAACTCTACTGAAAAAATGCTACGCAAGACCAGATGTGGGTTTTCTGAGAAACACTTAACAATATGATTTCTTTTGTATTATTTTATGTATCCAGTGCTTTTGAAAAGGTCAGAGCACTGTTTGTTTGGTTTTTTTTAATATATATATATATTCTATGTCAATAGGTGGAAGAGACTTTACTAAGTAGGAAAATGAGGTCTGAATGATGCTGTGTTTTGTGATGAGATGGGCCTTTCTTTTGGTCTGTCACTGTCCTGGTTCCACCTGGGACAGAATTAATTTCCTTCCTATAGCTGGCACAGTGCTGTGAGTTCAGTACGAGAATAATGTAGATACCACGCTGTTGTTTTGGCTGTTGCTCAGCAGTGCTTCCCCTAAGTCAAGGGCTTATCAGTGCTCAGTGCTCTGGCAGCGAGCAGCTGCCCAAGAAGCTGAGAGGGAATGTGACCAGGACAGCTGGCCCAAACTGGCCAAAGGGATATTCCATACCATGAAGCATCATATTTGGTGTATAAACTGGGGGGAATTGGCCAGGAGGTGCTGATTGTGGCCCAGGAACAGGCTGGGCATTGGTCAGTGGGTGGTGAGCAATTGTATTGGGCATCACTGGTGTTTCTTTGGTTTTGTAACTCTTTCTTTCCCCTTATTAATATTACTTATTTATTACTTTATTTCAATTATTAAATTGTTCTTAACTCATGGGTTTCACCTTTTATCTGCTTCTTCTGTCCAGCCACTATTGGTGAGGAGTGAAGGCTGGGGTTAAACCACGACAGACACAATGCTGAGGTGAATTTTATGTCAGTAGAAACCAAACCAGATTGGACTAGGTTGCTAATATTTTCTCACTTGATGAGAATTGAATGTAATTTGAAAAGCCAAAAGAGTAATTACACTGTAATTATCAATTGTCAATGCAATTATGTGTGTGTCTAGTGTAATTCTGCTCTTAAAGGCAGAACACTGTCCTAAATCAGACACTTGGGTGCGGTGAATGTTCTGTAATAACGCAGCTGAGAAAATTTATTGTCCTCCTCAAACCTTTCAGGTAGGTTTTCTGGGTTATCTCTGCAGCTGATTTATAGCTTCTCAAGATAGAGGACAAGCAGCCCTTGGTAGGGTGCATTAGTCATCTACAATCAGGGAGAAAACACCAACTGCTTTTTTTTGTCATCTCAATTACAAGGTTTATAGAAATGGCCTCCCCTTCTGCAAGACAAAATGGGACTCGAAGAGGAAAACACCACATTGTGAGGGCCTAGGAAATTCAGTGAGGAAATATATGCCTACACTAAAAGCTCCAGACATAACATTACTTTCTAATCAGCTGAACAGTTTTGTTTTGTGAGAATGCAAATCTTTTTTTCCTTAGCCAGCATATGGAAGTATGAAAATACCTCTACCTGTTGTTTATCCTTTGTACAAGTGGATAGTCTGTAACTACAGCGTGAGCAGTGTTTTTCTGCCTTGCCTGGGCTGTTTTTCTGAGCCTTTGCAAAGTGCTGTGACAGCGGAGGAGGCAGTGCAGGGTTTGTTGTATGTGACAACAGATCATCAGTGTGCTTTGTGAGCCCAACCCAATGTTTGTGTGTTTTGGGATGCTAAATTGCTAGTTTGTCTAATATCATTGGAAATTTGCTGTTCGTTTTTTGTTATGATTTGAAGAAAAGAGTTTTCAAAGTTGTAGTAGCTACTGCATTTCAGAGGGGTTTATACTACAAGAAAGGCAAGCTGCTTAGCCAAAAATTTTGGTTTGCTTTGTTTAATAAACTTAATCTTTATTTCTGAGTCCCATCAAAGCTTTTTGAATGTATGAGTAGCCAGCAGTCTGTTTACCAAGGATCCACTGAATTAATTGTGAATCTGAGAAAAAATCAGTTGTGTCTGTAAGGTCCTTTACTTTTCATATGTAGTGCTACAGCCTAGGCACTTTTTCCACCAGAAAACCCTTTTCTGTGCTAATAAAGAAGGTTAATTTATAAAAGGTTAAGTTCTAAATTAGCACTTCAATTTAAGAGTTTTTCTCCAAAGTTACTGAATTGTAACTCATGAAATACTTATTTGTTTTTGTGAAGTTTGGATGATGACACAAAATTAATTTACTGATGGCAACCTTGGTCTAATTTATTACCAACTAAACATCAGGAGGAAATTCTATGTTGCATGGGATTTTCATGAGGTGTGATTAATTAATACAAATTCATCAAAGCCCACAGTCTGTTAGTTCCAAAAGGAAATAAATATAATTAGAGAGCAGCTGTTAATACATTTTTTTAGCAGGAATTTAAGCTGTGCTTGAACCTTCCAGTAACTGGAGAGAAACTGAGCTCAAATAATTTTAAGCTTTTGTACTGGAACAAATTACTGCTAGCACTAACTATTGATTATTAAAGCATTTTTCATACTTTAAAACACTAGTTGATGTTCCAAATTTTGGTCAGCTCAGGGGCAAAATTAGATTGGTCTGTTAACAGTTGATGTTGCAGAAACCAGCGGAGTTAGCACTGATTGGAGATGATGTGTTGTGACTCTCACAGCTCATCCCTTTTATCCAATGGGCTGTTACTGATATTAAAATTCAGATGGGATGTATTTTGTTTCCTAACTTTCTTCCACTGTTGTTTGTGGGTTACAACTTCTAGGCTTCATAGGGCAAGGTTAACAGAATCAAATCTGAGATGGATATTGTTCAGTAACCATTGAGAACTAATAGATACTTGGTTCTTCTGGGTTCTGGTTAACACACCACACCCCCTGCCCATTCCCAAACTTCTCCTCTCGTTCCTTTGTATCACAAGCAAGTCTTTTTAGAGGTGACAGGAACCCAAAGTGGCAATTGTCAGTGCCTTATTTCTAAAAATAATTAAAGTGGTAGAGTGTTTGTGCTGATGGAACAATCAGGAAAATAAATATTAAACAGAAAATTATGGATGCGTGAAAGGTTTATGGATTTATAATTCAAAAGAAATCAGTAGATTTTATTCTAGTACTGCTTAGTCAGTGTTCAGAATCTAAGCACTAAATAATTCTATCACCCAGTCTGATATTTTGCACCTAACTGCTAATTAGGAAGATTTGAGCAGGACAGTTAGCACGAGGAACTGGCAGGTGTTTAAAATTCCCCTTGAAAAACCACCTAGAAATGCCTTTCTTTGGAAGCCATTTAAGTTGCTCATTTCTGATATAAAAATCCTGCCAAGTATTTGGATCCGTAGCATAGATATGCCAGGGTTATTAAGCACTAGGGAGTTCTTTGTGGTAATTTAGCAATTCATTATCCTGCTGTAGATCCCTGTCAGGAAGTTAGCTCACTCTGAGTGCAACCTTAATCTGTTGCAATGCAAAATAGGATGGATTCACACCATTGGCCACTGGCTGTGACAGAAGATGATTTGCAAAAGCCATGTGAGGAAAATCTGGTGTAAGGTTCCAGGGTGCTTGACATCTGGAACTTTTTGTAGGGTGGACCACACAAACAGCAGCAAAACAACTTTTCGTTGGATACTCACCTGTCTAACTTCACCCTGTAACAGATCGGAGGTGCAAGTAAAGCCAGTTCCCACCCTCACCCATGGACACAGTGACCTCCCAGCTGAGGCGCCCCTAAGGCTTTTTACTGCTTTGATGCTCGGGTTTATCTTTGTTCATAGTCTATGAAACATTTCCCTCCATGTCTAGAAATAGAAATAGATGGTCTTGCTTTGGTTCTAAAAGCACCACTGCTATGTTAATACAGTGCTCTGCTGCTCAGATGAGTTAATTGGCGGTGTTATTCGGCCCCTGGTGAGTGAGCTCGTTTAGACAGGAGCTAGGGACATTGGAAGAAGTTTGAAATTGCTGTTCGGAAATCCCTAAATAACTCACACCATATATACACACTTCTATTTCATAATTTTTGCTCTTCATGCCAGTTTGATTTAGTTCAGTCTGCTTCCTTAATTATACCAGAATAAGATATTCTGCAGTAAAATTTCCAAACATGGATTACTTTAGGAATAGCTGTTGTATTTTACACTTGCACCCTTTATTATTATATTTCAGCTTTCAAATGTAGATCACCCTTACCATATAAAAATTCAGAAGTTTTGAAAGGCAAAAACTTTTAATCAAATAACCATAAAATTATCAATAATTTTTGTCATCTACACTAAGAATATGAGTAGAAATGGTTGTGTGAGACTGTTATTCCTAACAGATGACTAATGAAAACATGGGTTTAGAAGTAAACTGTATGGTGTTCAGTTTTTGTGTAAGCTAAAAAATACAAAAGAAACAGCTGATTCCTGGAGAGTGGTAGGTGTTTGTTAGAGTCACCATAAATTATGGATCAAAATCCTACCTCCTGCAACCAGTGGTGATGGGCAAATCAGTAAATAACATTTAATACCAGCCCACTGAAAAATTTATAATCGTATCATTTCTGATAAGGTTTGTCATGAAAAATGTCAATACCTCCTCCCCACAAGTAGGAGCTGTGAAATTAAGCTCTGCCTCTATTTGCAACTCCTAGCACCAGATATGAGTGTGAGCTATGATGTATAAAGACATTATATCTGGCAGGGAAATTTTGGTCCTGAAATCATTGAAGACTGGGAGATAACACTCTCTGTTGTGCATCTTCTGGCATGCAGCCACAGGTGTCTGATATTGATCATCACTGGAGACTGAACACCAGACTAAACGTACCTTTGGTTTGTTGTGATATACAATTCTTATAATTGTGGGTGAGCGGGAGTAAGGAGTGATTTGGAACTGTATTTCAGATAGTGAGTACAGAAAATAAAGAACAGTGGTGCAGAGACAAAACAAGAAGCCAAAGGCAAAACAATGCAAGTGCCATCACAGTGCACTTGCCACTTTGGACAGGATTTGCAAAGTGGATTTTGCTAGCTGCCTTATTGGAAACTTTTTCTGAAGTTCCAGGTATGTGATTCAAGTTAAATTAAAGGGCAGTAGCTTGAAACAGAGTTTGCAGTTTGTGTGCTCGTTCCACAGGCAGCACTTCAATTGCTGTGATACCCACAGAGGGTAAAAATCTAGAGCAAGGTGCCAGCTCTGTTTCTGACAGAAGGTGCAGCAGAGAGCATGTGATTGTATACAGCCTTGTCCATAGAGGCAGTAAAAGATTTCCTTTGTACAAATTAAGTCAAGTGTTTATCAAAAGAAGTGTGGAAATATGAACTTGTGTTAAGAACTGCACTGGGACTGTCTTCAGTTTCTAACTGCTTCGCCTGGGTACCTCTGAGTGAGTTGATTAGATGGTTTTCTATCTGAGGTGGTTTTTTTCAAATCCAGCCTGAACCTCTCTTACTTTGAGGGTTTTTTTTTTTTGGTGGTGTTTTTGTTGGTTTCTTTTTGTTTTGTGGGTTTTTTGCAAACACAGGGATGCACTTACTAATGTAAAGTCATCAAAAGGGTGACTCTTTTGGTTTGTGCTTTGGAAAACAGCTAGCACAATAGGGCTCCATCTCAGCTGCTGTTTCTGGATTCCTAATTACTGTGAAATAATACTGTGGGTAATGTATTGCCACCTGTAGCAGAAACAAATGCCTCCTTTGTCAAGGAGAAAGACATTTGGCAGATGGCTTTTTTTCACCATTGGCCTGAGAGATGACCCAGTACATCCTCTAGGATAATGTGTTTACAGTGTACACAAAACCTCTTTAAACAGAGGTGGGGTGGTCCAAATGGCACACAAGCAATTACACTTGCGGAGCTCTCAGAGCACGACATGCAGCTCTGTTGTCAGGAATCCACTCTTAATTTTCTGCCCTCAATTTTGGTGTCTGTCTCTGCTCCCAGCTCACGGCCAGTTTCCATTTTCTGCTGTGCCCTGTGAGTTAATTTGGCAAAACCTATCTCAGCTTTGGTTGACTTGAGCATGAAGTGCTCATGTTTTTGCTACTGAGCCCAGCATAGTTCAGGGGTGGAAGTGTGCATTAAAAACATTTTTTGTGTCAGGTCCATGAGGGCTAATGGCCCCTGGAGTCAGTTCCTGATACTGTCAAGTTAAAATACACCAAGCAACTATGTGCTCTTGCACTGTGTCCTATCAACCTTTCTAGTTTATTACATACATGACACAAATTATGCCAATATTTTTACGTAACACCATGTAGAGAAAACATGCTCAGAAAAAGCTCAAGTCTTTACCCTCATTCAACAGGCAGAAAAGCACCCTGGTTTTTGAGCCTGGACATTGCAGTTCAGCCACTAAGCTGCAAATACAGCAGCAAAAGGAGGCAGAGAGAGCTCAGCACAACATTTTTGCTCAGAGCTCGTTGCATGTTGCTAAGACACCTTTGCAATTGTAAAGCCGTAATAGCCGAAAACACCTTCTACATATGCTGTGACTTTCCTGAAGAATTGTGCTTCTCTGACACCAAAGGACCCCAGGCAAATGCAAAACTTAAAACTGAGTAAGGAACCTCACTTCAGTATTATCTCTGATGCGTTTTCTTAGAATAACTTTCTTTCAGTGAAATATGTACCCAGCTGCTTTTGGATTAAAGCCTGGCTGGAGCATCTGCCAGCTCCCAGGTGCAGAGTGAACTCCCAGGTCCACTCTCACAGCTGTGTCCAGCAGCTCACTACTATTAGGCTGGGAGAAACAACCAGGGAGCGCTGCCTTCTGCTTTGCCTTCATTCACAGCATTGAAACAGGATGTGAGAGGCTGGCGGGGGAACTCTCATAAAATGAGCAAAACAGCCTACACAGGCTGGGAACCTGCTGATGGCAGGAGACTGGCACGGAGGCTTTATGAGCCAGTTTTTCTGGGGAACAGCTTCATAAAGCATTTTTGTCATTGATGTGCTTGTGGACTGAGTGGCCTTTCTGTGGAAGGAATGAGCTTTTACACTTGATAATACACATCCTGAAATGTTAGCACTTAGAAAGATTTTTCTTTCTAAAAAGAAAAATATATTTATTAGGCACTTCAGACATTGAAGTGGTGTGCCAGTGGCCTTTGTCCTCCTTCACAAATACATAGAATCTGAGACAAGCTGCTGAATGGAGGAATCAAAGTTAAGCCTATAACTAAATGAGCCCGAATATACTGCATATTGTGCATTTGAAATTAGCAAAGGCAGTTTAGATTGAACAGAAACAAGCACGAAAGAAAACAAGTAGGTTTTCAGGGAAAAAAAAAAACCAAACCAAAACCCCAAAAACAAGCCATAACATAACTGTCAGCCTTATATGTGCACAAAACCAAGCCCATATGAAATCATATAGACAGCACAGCATGTGTGAGCCCTGGGCAAACACACAGGTGGTCAGATAACTATACCAGGAGCCTGCTGGTAGAAATTAGCATGTACTGCTTCTTTCCTGATTGGCTGGAAAAAATCTTTCAGCTGAAAATGATTTAACAGCCCTCCGTTTGCCCAGGGTTACCCACTGAGTCCCACAGCATGGATGGCCTCAGCATTTGGGGCTTAGAGGGTTAAGAGAGACAAATTATGAGATGCTTTCCATAAAAACCAATGTAGCCAAGCATTTATGCAGTGGCCTTGTTTTCTGGGTCAGCCAAAGAAGCCAGCATGCCTCAGAGATGGGCTTGGCAATCCACAGTCCCTGCAAGGAACTGCGAAAGGAAATGCTGTGCAAGGCAGCAGAGTCATGTTAGATCTGTCACTGTCGAAGCCCAGATGGCTGTGAGATACGGTGCAATGAAATGGCTCCAGAAAGCTCAAGTCTCTCTCTCTCCTAGTAGGCCATTATTAATTTTCTTCTTGTCCACTAATGCTTCATGAGAGAACCAGTCATTGCATAGCATTGAAGGTCTCTTGAGAAGCACTAAGAGGTCTCAAGTTCTGTTGGCTCAAGCCCCCAGAAGTTAAAAGTACTTCTGAGTTTGGATGATTCTGTGCAGTTTAGGCTATTCTGAGGATAATGACCTTAGGCTGGGTATCACACACCTCAGCATCATCAAGCTACCAACCATTTCTTGATTTAAGGGAGCTAATGGTATTGATAGGACAGAAGATTAATTTAGTTGCTCCTTTTTTATATTACATTAACATCTAGAAACACAAAAAGGAGCTGGTCATGTTGTACTTGATACCATTTATCAGTATATTAAGAGACTGTCTCTGTCCCAGATTTATGTTCTCATCAAAACCAGAATCAACAAAGGGCAGAAGTAGAAATGAAAGTCAAATAAGCTGAAGTGGCTCCCCAAGGTCGTGCAGCAGACTGCTGGCAAAGCTGATGTCTCCTGATTTCCAGCCTTGTGCTGTGCCTGCAGATGTATGCCACTGACACTTCTGAAAGGGATAGCAAAGCAGCAGTAGTCAAAAGCCTAAGGGAGTTTGATAACCAAGCATAGCCTTCATTTTCCCTGCAGTTAGCCAGTTGCCTGTTTATCCCCTTGAAGACTAATGGGGAGCAAAGCAACCAGTCTATAAAGCAAGGTGGCCACTGACTTCTGAGGCGTGATGTAGGAGTGTGTGGTTCAGAGCTCATCACAGCAGTCACGGCAGGCAGCCAAGGGTTTGGGGGGATTTCTGTTGCTATGAATGCAGAAGGTTTGGCTGGGATGGGGCAGAAGGCTGGAACCAGTAGATAAACAGCACCAGAGATAAATTTGTAATGAGCAGTTGTAGCTGTACTATGATTATTTTTCATTCCCCCGGTATTTATTATTCTGTTGGGCTGTGCTGCAGGGGCTTGGCTCTGGAGGTGTGTGGCAGTGAACTAATATTAAGTCTGTCAAAGTGAGAAATCTGAACTGTAACAGAGCTGAAGCTATTTTTATATGGTTCAGGAGTGTCAGTGGAGGAAAAATAAATGAGGTAAAATCTACTTCATTTACTTCACTTTAGGCTGAATTCAAACAGAAGGATTTAGAAAGCATCAAAAAATGTGGATTGTCAAATCGATATAAACTAATAAAGGCTAGGAGACAATTACAGCAGGAGTGGCAATAACATTTCTGGCCTAAGTGCTAAATGAAAACAGATTTCTCTCAGTAGCTCCAGTGGAAGAAATAATCCGTTTCTAATTAAAAAGAGCTGGAATGGAAATGTGGGATGTTATGGCAAGTATACATAGCTGAGGCATCATTAGACTTAAAGCCTAACTAGGTAATACTAAAGAAACTTTCTAGCTCTAAACTCAATGAGTTACAGAACTGGACTATAAAATGTGCCTTTGGAGAAGTGTACGTGTGGGCTATGATCCATACCAAACTCTAAATAAAGTCGCATGCTCAGCTTTGTCATTAGCTTTTCCTAACTTGAGGCCTCAAGTGTTCAAAGTTGACTATGAATTAAGGAGGCAGGAGAGGAAAAATGACATTTTAGCATCCAGATCTTATAAACAGAGCCTCATGAACAGAAACCAAGCTTGTAAATTAGCCATCAGGATTGATGGTCCCTTTGCATCATCTTTGGTAACAGAGGATCCCAGGACATAATCTTGGACTGCAGTAATTACATGAACTTCTTTGGGAATCAGGGAAACTAAGGCCCTAAGTGATATTAAGGAAGTTGTGTATATTATTGTTTCTGGCCTGAAAAATTTGTGATAAATTCATGTTTATATTATCTGACTCTATTTTAATCACTGCTTTCATGGCTGAATACCTCCCCAGGACTGGTTGTGAGGTAAACCAGACTTTTGCAATCTAATGCAACTAGCAGATGAATCAGTCTCAAGCAAAATCATAGTGTATTCTAGTTTAGTAGACTGTTTAGTATTTGATCCTGAAGTATTTCACAGTGTCTGGAATATATTTCTGTGTTATCTCTTGCTGCTGCTCTTAGCACAGTACTCTGAGATTAATTTGGCTCTGGTTCAGAGGCTTGCTCAACTCTGTTCCCTCTGAGGCAAACTGGTACAGCTGCATTAACTTTGGCAGATTTTGGTCCCTGGTTAAACAGATTAAATACTAGAGGGTCGTTCTGACACTTGCCTTTGAGTAGGATGTTGGTATGTGTGTGTTCCCCAGGTGTCTCTGCACGGGGCAGAAGCAGGCTCAGTGACATGGTAAAGCTGCTTCTGCAGGAAAGCAATATTCGGATACAGCAAAAAGGTCAAGGAGCTATTCAGCATGAAGAAAGCTGAAAATATCAGGCCTACAGAAAGAAAAGTCTTTTTATTGGAATAAGAGCTGTGACACTGAGTGCTTTCCAAACCTTTCTGCGTGTCTTGGAGTGGCCAAATTAAGCAGGGAGTGTTTTCCCATTTCTTCCCTGGTGTTGGGTACTTCAGTCCATGACAAGCCTTACATTGTTTCTCATGGCAAAGTTCAGCAGGGCTCTTCTGGACCTGGCCAGCATCCAAAGTCCTCTGTCTTGCCATGTTTCCCACCCCTCTGCTCACCAAAGGAAGCTGGCTGTTTCTAGCAGTAGTTGTCATGTGGTGATAGCAGACTAAACAGCTGGCTGGGAGACAGAAAGACAATAATCACTCACTATAGGAATCTCCTGAATTATCAAGTCCTGTCCCTGTCCCTAACAGGCAAGCCTGACACATGGTGCTTTTCACAAACCAGCTAAACACCACCTTAAGGCAATTTGGCTCTTTACCCTCTCTACTTGTCTTGGAATACAGTTCTTGTAGTTTGAAATTATCTAATTCCCAGTTTAAATGTATTTCTGGTCACTTTATATCCATATGCTTCTTTCTCATATTTTTAAGCCCACCAATTCAATTTTATTTTTTCCCTGCCAAGGAAAATTCAAAATGCATAAGGTGTAGTAAGGGAGGCTAAGCCTGAACCTCTTCTGTTTTACTTGTCCTAATTGTTTTGTGATGCGATCGAACAAATAGCATGGATGCAAAAGTACAATGTGA
Organism: Struthidea cinerea; assembly: GCA_013397865.1. Taxonomy (NCBI): domain Eukaryota; kingdom Metazoa; phylum Chordata; class Aves; order Passeriformes; family Corcoracidae; genus Struthidea; species Struthidea cinerea. The sequence continues at coordinate 552,789 of VZTI01002091.1, read as the reverse complement.
GTTGATTTGCAAAGACTTCTGATTAATTGAGCCTGTCACAGTATTAGTTACTTCACAGTGTGTAAAAAGTATCTTAAAAAGGGGATTTGTTGCCCCTGGATTGTCCTGTTGGACATTTAAATATCCCTGCTGGTCATTTCCAGTTTCTTTCTGGAAGACCATTTGGATACCTCTGAGCATTTGCATTATGATCTCCTAACTGATGTACTGAAGTTTTATTCTCTTTCTATTGTCTGTTATTTGTTGCAATTAATCTAATATTTAAAACTATATATTTTGATTATATACCTTGGAAGCCTTTCCTTTCTTTTTTTGTCCTCCAACCTCCTGGGTGGTTCAGTATGGCCTTTAACAGGTTTCCCCACAGTTTTCAAACTTTCAAGAACTGAATTTGCAAAACAGAACCAAATGAAGGTAAATGAAGAAAAACACTCCAAAAATAAAAACTAGCACTATTTTCAAAGAGTAAAGACAGTCAGACATACAAGTTGGCTTACTTTGTACATTCCATTTCTATAATGCATATGTTATTTTAGCCTGTTTATAAACACATCACAGATCTCATCTATCATAACAGTGGGTCACTGCTCCATACCTTGCATTTAACTCTCTTGAAGTTTTTCCTTCCTTCACAGTCAACAGAGCAGGAACAAATTAAATATTTTTTTGTCTTTAGGAGCTTCAGTAGAAGAGGGGTAGTTCTAATTTAATTAATCTCAGGTGACATTAAGATAGGAAGAGTGATTTGGCAAAACACTTCTTGTTTACTTGCTTTGCTGATGGTAACAAAAGCTGTTAAAGGGTCTGGTTCTGTTCTCACTCACCTGGCCACAGGCAGATGAAGTCAGTGGAGGTAGTTGTGGTATAAATAAACAGAGTTGGCATGCAGTAGGGATGGCTCTTACTGAAAATCCTCTACTGGGACTTTAACCATTGGCTCTGTGGGATGGGATCTGCTTCCGTAGATTAGCAGAGACAAAGCTATTGGGTCACAGCAAGGGCCACCACAGTGCAGGGATTCAACATACACTTGTTTGAATGGTTCAGGCTAAACTAAGTGACTGCAATTCCTCTAGTACAAGGACTTTGCAGGCCAGTGCAACTGGGACATCTGCCCTTACCCCAGCACTTGCTGAAGGAATTATTGTCCTGCTGTGTACTGCCTGAGCCCATAGGAAATAAATGCCTGAGGAATACACTGAGTGCACCCAGTGTTAGGAGTAGAGTAAAAGATCTGTAAGTACAGCCAGAGTGAAGTCCTGTAAATTTAATCTTCCAATATGCTTGTCAAACATGTGCAGGGACTTACTGATACGTATTTAATAAGATCTGGGGAAAACGTTTTGTAATATTATGAATAAAACTAAGAAAACAGTGGAGGAGTGTATAATTTCATCTCAGGCAACACAGTTTCCTGGCAAATATAGCACAGTGCTTAAAGGCTTGCTTTTTGTCTTTCAAATGTTAAAGTCTCCTACCTTTGTTTTCTGCTAACTAGAAGTAGAGAAAGCATTCTAAACGTGAGATATTTCCCTATAATTCTGAGTACGGGACAAGGATAAACAGAGTTGGTAATTTACTGACAGCTCAGTCTCCTTTTGCTTTTTATCTGCTTGCATGTCTGCGTCAACGTGACAGGCAAAGTAAAATCCTGTTTTGGTACAGCTCAAGATCTGTGGGTGCATGAATACATTGTGAATAGAGCTGTGAATATTTTTTAAAAACTATACTCAGAAATTTCAACTTGTGTGGCCATGTTTATTGCCCTAAATTATTTCTGGAATGATATTTCTCTGCAGATAGAGAGCACTTTGATTTAGACCCCTGCTTTGCCTTCACTGTCTCTGATTAAAAAAACCCCAGCCCCGTAGGCAGGGGAACGCTGGCACTGGTTGTCTGTATCAAGCAGGGCCTCCTCCCCACCGCTGTGGGCAGGAGAAGACAGAGGCATTGCTGCCTGTGCTTACCCTGTGCCCACTCACATGGCATCACAGCAGCAGGGAAAATACAGAGGGTTTAGGAAATGGCCTGTGTTTTGGGCTGTGTGGCCACGGCCCTGAGGCAGCTGCTGCCCGGCAGATGTGGGCTCTGGCCAGGCTCAGGGTCTCTGCAGAACTGGCAGCCTGGTGCCCGTCAGGAATGGCCACGGCAGTTATTACAGGCAGCAAGGAAAGCACAGTGTTTGTGTTCCCTTGGGCTTCAGGCATTTAGTCATTCCTGCCCTTTTTCCAGCTTCTCTGCACACAGTGGAGACTTCTGGCTCTGTCATTAGCCAAGGGTGTGCTGCCTCGATTCCTGAGCAGGGACCAGTGGGAGTGATGGGGAGCCAGCCTGGTGTGGGGAAGGGGATCTCTCTCATGCTGACAGGGCAGGAGGGCGTGTTTGACATCATGGAGCCCTCCCCACTTCAGGGAACTCATTTCAGGTTCTGCTCTGCATCCTGTGGTTGGCTCCCACAGTGAACTGGAACCATCAAACCAAAACTGGCTCACTCAGTAGGTACCCTTGGTAAACCAGCTCTGAGAGTCAGTGCAAAACTTTGGCACAAGCATTTGCAGAAGATCTTTTGCTTTAGTTATTACCACTATTTCTCTTAGATGTCTAGCTTTGAGCAAGATTGTAGTGCACATCAAACATCTGCAAAGTGAAACTCAAATCCCAATGTTGTGTTTCCATCATTTCTGATCTGTTTTAACCTTCAGTCTTGAGATGCCTCCTAGGTGTTTTTTTCACTCCAGTCATTTGACTGTGTAAGTGAGAAAAATCAGTGACACTTTCAATTAATATTGCTAGCTGAATTCAGCTGATGACTAAGTGCCACTTTTTTTTTTTAAAGTTGAATGATAGCTGAACATTTAAGAAAATATATTTCTGTTGTGGTTAAATCTAGTAATGATCTCATTTGGGAGGGAAACACAAACCTCTGAAATACGAAATATTAGCAATCATTTCAAAGTTGAGTGTATTACTCATGGAGGGAATAGAATTAGTTGACTTCATGACTATTTCTGCCTAAGTGTCCTTCATTCCTCTGGGCACCATAAAACAAATCACTCAAAATTTTAGTCTCAGGAGGGGCAGGTAAAGGTAATTTCATACAAACTCCCCACACAGCATCCAAAAAGCTCTTAGTAGTGATAAACATCAGTGTATTTCCCCAAACTATATTTAATTCCTTTTTGTTATGATTTATTTTTATTCTAACTAAACATTTGCATAGATAAATAATGAAACAAAGAGGAAAGCATCTCCCCTTTGGGTTTTCCTTTGTACAAAGTAGGCATCCTAAGTTGGCATAGGTCAGTATGGTGGGTTTTGTTCTGTAATATTGTGTTTTGTAAGTGGGCTTAAATTCATAAAGTTAGTTCAGAAAAATACTAACTATATTCTACATGGAGAAGCTGTTGGACAATGAAGAACCAGAAAGAGCTTTGATGAGGGTGCAAAAAGTCTTGCTGGCTGCTGTTTGTTGAACTTGGTGGGTGATTTTGTGCTGAGTGCGCTACAGCCCAGGAAAATTTTGTTCCACTTGTTCCAAGTCAGTAGCGAAGGTGAAATGGAGCTCTCTGCAGGAGCAGTACAATCCCATTGCTCTGTAATAATCCATCATGGTCCAGTCATTGCTCCAGTAAAGCCACCGTTGAAAGGGAGGTTCAGCAGCCTGTGTTCGCCTGGGAAAGCAAACATCAAGGAAACTCCTGATTTTGTCCTACAGATTTTAGATCCTCTGGTGCATTTTAAAAGGTATGTTGTAAAGATCAGAGGTCCCAGTAACCATGCTTCGAGATGTATCAGGTCTGTTAATTTTCTGTGAAAGCCATCACAATGTATCTCTCTGCTTTCCCTTGCCAAAACCATCGGACAGCAGCTCTTCTGTCTTATATTTAATTATGCACCATGAGCTCAAAAGCTCAAACCTTTTCCTGCTGAGAGTGATGGGTAAATTTACACTGTTTGCACTGAGCTGCTCCTGTAAAGTGGGAGAAATGTGTGTTTAATTGGTGCCGAGGTCCTTGCAGGACAAAATCCTGATAATTGTAATAGTTACCAGTGGCCCATGCTGATAATGTTAGCTGTACTGACTTTATCTCCACCAAATAGTTGGCTTACTGAGTGAATCACAGATGTCATTGTGCATCTTTGTTTATGAGCATGAGAAGAAATTGGTGTGAATGCTTTCCAGGCCAGTTATGGGTAAGCGGAGTAAATGATGGGTTTTTGGGATTTTCACCACCTAGAGACACTCTCATACCACTTGCAGAGAAACAAAAGAAATGGAAAACTGTGTTATTCTTGTGTTACAACTGCTTATCTGGGGTGTGGCTCTTGGAAATGAAGTGTAGCACAAAAAATCCACATTAAACTCTACATGCTGCCAGTGTCCCCCAGCAGAGTCACACAACCCCCTTTTGGGGAGCAGTTCCTGCTGCCACAGAGGCAAAATACATGCCTGTGGTGGTGATGGGGTGTCCAGCTCAGGCTGAACATATCCACCTGGCTCCTAAATGTCATCCCCTCTCAGTAATGCCCTCTGGGCATTGCTTTGCCTCTGGGTGCCCCTGCTATCCTGCCCCGCAGGCCGTGGGAGAGATGGCACCCTGATGGGGCACAGTTGGGGTGCCTCCAAGGAAGGCACAGAGGGCAGTGCAGGAGCAGCTAGAAACCTTTTGTGAACCCATCACCCTACTACTATATGACAGAAAAATAAGCTGTTAGAGGGAGCAGAAAACACAATGCTGAAACTCTCCTCCCCGCTATGTGAGTGTAGCCTAGCACTGACTTTTTAAATAGAGGCTTTCACAGCAAAATGAAGTTTCAGAAAAATAAGTCAGCTATTATGTTTCACTTTTCCTCTGATGCTATTGGAGAAATGTGTGCTTGAAATATATGCTTCTCCACAAACCTGGTTCCTCACATATGTTTTTTGACTGTCACAAATGAATTTGCTTCATTTCAGTCGTAAAGGAAAGAGTCACACAAAAGGACTCCAGGGCAAGCAAATGGGAAAGCCTCGGAGGGCACACAGTGTGTCCTTGCCAGTACCTTGCTGCCCACGAAGCTTTCCCTCTGCTTGCATGTAATCTTGGGGATGAAATGCCAATGTTGAACTTTCTGTAAAAGACAGTGCACTTGAAAATGTAAAAATAGTTCAATCCATATCATATCTGCACTTAGGTACCCCTACTATGGGTGTCGGGCACACAGTGGTCTGTTGTGCAGAACTGACTCAAGCCCCTCTGGTTCAGCATTGTGATCACTGATGACAGTCCCAGAATGTTAGGAAAGATACAATCAGTTTATCCTCTTAATAACTCTTGCCTTGAATACTTAACAACTGGTTAAAAGAAAAAAAAAAAAGCTTAAAGGCACCACCCAGACTAAGGTACACTTAGAAACTGAGGCTTACAGACAAGATTCCTAAAGAGACCTCCAGTGTGGTATTTGACAAAATGTATGAGTTTAGTTTTAAGTACAGTAATTGATTATACTGAGAAAAACACCAGTGTTTATACTAGTGAGGACTTTTGAGGATCACTCTTTGCTTGGCTTCAGCAGATATATGCCTTGTCAATATCTTCCTGAGGTAGGGGACACTCAATCATTGTTGTCCCACTGTGTAATGAATGATATGAAAAAAAAAGTAGGCATTATGGCATCTTACACAGATTTGTTCTGTGTAAAATGAATACAAAAAATAGCTCAATGTCCACTTAAAAAACCTTGCCATTTTTCCTGTGAAAAGTAAAAATGAAAAAGGTTTCGTTTTGTGACTTGCATCCACCCTATCTGAACTGGGCAGAACCAAGTTTCAAATGGAAAGTAAGGAATTCCTCCCAGAGTAAACATAGCATTTTTAAATTACTTTTTTGATCACATGCAGCATAAGTTCTATATTTCAAAGGAATTGCATATAATTTCATGAGGCATCTCTGCAGACCTGAAATAAGAACCAGTATTAATCGAAACTGACTTTCTTCAGGAACAGGGATGTGTGTCTCTGTCCCTTACTGGCCTTGTCACGCATTTTAGCACCAGAGCAAAGCATGAGATGACTTTCTGTTTGTTACAGCCTCTGTAAATTCATTCTGTTTTCATCTGTTAATAAAGAAGATGAGGATATCTTGCCTGGAACACAAACACCCCCCAAACCTTCTGGACATATACATACATGGTTATCTTTTATGAGCTGTTTCCCCTCTGGAGTCTGTAAAACCATGACATGAAAGGCTGCGGCAGCTGTCGCTTTCGTTGCCATAGGTTATGCTCCCCTTCTGGCTTCACTGGTTTCTTTCCCCCTGAGCCCCCTTGAAAGCGTTGACTGAAACTACAAAGCTTTGCCACATCCAAGGCAGACAACAAAAAGGTTATGCTGGAGAGAAGAGTGGTGATGGAGGTGAGGAGGAAGAGGGATGTGGAGGGAGCTTCTCACCAGCTGCTCCCTCCTCCCCAGATGACTCCTGGCCCTGACACCCCTGGATCTCATTTTCAGTTGGCTTCTGGAAACTCTTCATGGGCACTTGCACTACCTGATGTGCACTGGCCTTTAATGGGAGCAGAAGAACAGATTTCAGGCTCCTGATGGTATGGTTTTACTTCAGCCATAAGCAAGAGTATGAGTAAAAAGAAATGGAGGAGAAGTATAATAAATTAAGGTGGTATTTCACTGTAGCCTGCTATCAATTAAAGATCCTGGCCCTGTTTATGGTAACATTTATGTTTTTAGGCTTCTGATTTTTGAAGAAATCACCACACTAGTTGAACAGGTAAATCTTTGTATTGCTATGGAATTGCAGAACAGTAAGCAGGCAGTGTTATTGGAATAAATGTATGCTGGCAGCTATTAGCCCAGAGAATTATTACGCAAGGAAATCTGAAGAGACCAATGTATTGGCTCCAGAAGCAAAATCCCTATGCATTAGTCTCTCTAAGCAGTGATGACACGATCAAACATTATGGATAGGTTATTAAATAGGCTATCTCACCCATAAATTATACTCTGGAAGTGCTTGATATTAGCCACAACAGTTTGGCAGCAGATAGCATAAATCAGCTGTGTATGTAAAGCCATTCCTACCCTGCTTACAAGCAGGGCACGGGGAGCTCCTTGGCTTGCTTCACTACTGCCTCGTTTTTAAAAGCCTTAGAGCAAGCGTTATTTTTCTCAGGGTTCCTTTCAAAACGGTGTTACTGACCACTCAGACTCTGGGCTTTTAATGAGGTGCAACAGCAGTCACACTTCTGTGGCAGCACCATTTGCACCTTCAGTCCCGGGTGGCAGTGGGAGAAGCCAAACCTGCCTCTGAGGATGCCCCTTCGGATGACGTTTCTGCAGAGCACAAGGCTGTGGGCACCTGTAGCAAGCAGCAGCCTCCCACTTGCTGCCCTGGGAAACTCTGTCCTGACAGTCTGCATTCAGAAGTGTTTATTGACTGAGTATCTTGCTGGCAGGCCTGAGATGAGAAGCAGGTACTTAGCATTCAAAATCCTATACAGGTTGTGAATTGCTAACAGGCAAGCAAATGGGGACTCAGCCTTTCAAGAAGCAAATCGGTTTGTCCCAAAAGCAGTTTCTTTGCTACATTTTCCTATCGAAGTTGCTACTCCTGGATGTTACAGTTCCCACAGGCTTGAGTCCTGACACCTCTCTTGGTAGAATGGAGCAATACACTCACTTTGCATTTCCAGAACAACAAACACAGCAGGGTAGTTGTTAGAGTTGTTAGTGCATTGATCTTTCCTCATTGGGGGAAAACCATGAACCTTTAGCTTTAAGATGTATATTTCTACATTCTCCAGTCCGCAAAATGAAAAATAAAGAATGCAAGGGAGTACAGGTAGAGTAGAGATGCAATACAGCGTATAGTCAGATTTTGATAAATCTATTTGTATTATCTCAGGGGACTTTTCTGCATGGGACGAGGCATGCCTTGACTGTGCAAAATACTTGCCAACACTGAATTTCTGAGCTGTTTGTGAAACAGTACATGGCTAGACATTCTTAAGGAGAGAGAGTGGCTTTTCCAGATTTGAAAGGTTCTGGCACTTCTGATATTGGGGGCCCTTTAGACAAGGTGAATGGGAATGTTACCTTAGCAGCTAAGCCAGCATCATGCTCAGAAATGTTTATAGTTTCACCCTACCCCAAACATTTCCGAGTGCCAGGTGGTGTGCAGGGAGGTGTTTGAGGCATTTGATGATGCAGCACCGTAGATGGGGCACGCCCGGGGCCGTGTAGCAGGGAGGCAGCAGTCGGGGAGCACCAGGAGGCCCCTGCAGGCCCAGCACCACCACGGCTGGGAAGGCTCTGAGCAGCTGCAGCCTGCCTTGCAGGTTTTAGCAAGCGAGAGAACTGGTGCGAGATGAGGCACAGGGAGGCAGAGGCCAAGTATGGATTTTCACACAGGATATGTGAGACTTGACATACTCGCCTTGTCTCTGGGCACCTGAGCAGTGCTCATCACAGCCACCGCAGCCCTGCAGCAGGATCAGTGAGGCTGCAGATGAGGTACAACTGCTGCTTATCTAACCAGTGCCACCTGAACCAGCGTGCACACACATCCCACTCCTCTTCAGCAGCCCAGACTAGCACAAAGGCATGCTCCCCACAGAGCACAGTGTGAATCTAGCCTCTTTTTTCAAATCCAATTATAAAACTGTTTTATAAATCTCTGACAAGCCATGTTATTGTTAGCAAAAGTCTTCAGGTACTTCTAACGCCAATTCATTTACCAGCATGCAGCTGCTAAGTGGGCATGCAGCCTATTGTTTCCCCTGCGGGCCCCAGCAGGAATATCTGAAATAGGTACCGAGTGGGCAGCAGCACAGTTTGCAGCCACCAGAGCGCAGAGCCCGATCGGGAGAGGCTCAGCAGGCTCGCACTGCTGCCTGCAGGCACGGCTCTCTGGGGACATAATTACATCACCGTCAGGAGGGAGAGGGAAAACAATCCTACTGTGGCAGCAGAGGTAATAAACGAGAGCAGCCGTCTCCCTCAGCGGGGATAAAAGATAAGAAAAAACTGACAGACAAAAGTAGACGAAATTCCCTTCTGTGCTAGTTCTTGTATCAGTCCAAGGTGGACTCTTGACCACTGCTGGCTCTAATCACACCTGAAAATTTCTTCTTAGTAAGAAACTCTCCCTTAGCTCCTCTTGCCACCAGATTTGTTACAGTGTCTCTTTTCAATTTCTAAGGTTCCTATCCCAAGAGTCTACAACTGCAGGGCTCACCACACATCCCTCTTTTCCCTCTTGGTCCTCCCAAGAATAGAAGAAGCCCATCTACAGTTTCCCTTTGATTTGAATGGCTTGTCCCAGGGCAGGAACCATTTCTGAGTCCTTAGCCTTCAGCAAAGCTTGTATACTATGTATCTAAAATACTGTCTATATAATGTCTAGTCTGATTGAGGACAACAGAGCTAATGCCCTGCTTCAGATTAATAAGCCACATTTAAATGCCTCTATGAATGAGAGAGTTTCTAGAGAGAGCACGTTTCTACAAACTTTTTTTTCACCTGTCATCTCCATTCCATAGTCACTGATTTCTGATGCAGTCTGAGATACTTCCTTAGCATTGCAGTAGACACTTGATTTTTTTTCTGCCCGTGAAGCAGCATACTGGGCATTTCTTGTGTGTTTTCTGTGTGTGCGTCTGTCGCCTCACTCACCTTTCCGTGTAACCTAGAAAGACACTTCATTTTATTTTTTTAAGCCAATGTTGCCCTCAAGTGGACAAAGAAATACATGCAAGCACCTCCACTTTTTTTTGAAAAGAGAGCGTCTGCAGGAGAGTTTTCAGCCTTTATTTTCATTGAGTGCAGCTACAGCAGTGCAGTTTTGGGGGGCAGTTCAGCTGAGGATAGGGACTATGTGAAGGCCCAAAGTTTTATACAAGCACTGAGACAAAGTATAGAGCCAAGGTTTAAAAGGCGGTCCTTGTCAGGGCAGCCCGGACGCATGGGTGTTACTCCAGCTGCATGGTTGGAATTGACTCCAGGCAGGAGAGAAATGGAGTCCTCCAGTATAGCCTGGTCTCCCTTGTGTGTGTCCGTATATGCCAGGCCTCCAGGCGTGAGAGAGTTGTTCCTTCCCTTAGGCACTGCCTCCAGTTGGTGTTGGGCTGCATTTGCCCTTCTAGTCACAAGGTGCTGAGGGCTGTTTACTCACAGCAAGCCTCAGTGGTACCTGTGGTTTCTGAGTGGCAAAGGTTTGCTGTCCTGGGAAAAAGGAATCCTTCTCACAACCTATTTCCTTTCAAACCACCAGGAAGTCACTGTTCATGAGGAGCTTCTTCTCACAGACTATTAGTGCAAAGCCAGTGCAAACCCCCGTGTTCTTGCTTTGCAAAATGAGCAAGCCTTAACTGGTGGGCCATAGTTTTCACTCAGGTATATGACTCCAGTGGGACTGGAAGCATGACCACATCCTGAGCTTTGTGGAAAGGGTGGGCAGTTCAGTTCATATTTAAAAAACATCTACCTGAGAACAAGAAAATACAGGACACTAGTGCTGCCATGCTATTTCAGGCAGCTGTGAACTTAGAGTGGGATGTTACAATTCAATGCAGAGCTCTTTCCATAAATATTGAATGCTGGAAGATGAAGACAAAGGAGAAAAGCCAAGGCCAGTAGGAAGGAAGCAATAAACCCCATAATTGTCTATATACACATGCAGAGTGTATAGGAAATGAGCTCAAAGTGACATTACAGGGAGGAAATTATGATCTAGCTGGTAATGCAGAATTGTAATGAGATAAATCAGAGACCTGAAATGTTAATATTGATAGATGCAATCTGTGCAGAAAGGAAAAGAGAAAAAAATGAGAAAAGGTTGCACTGTACATCAAAATCTTGTGCGCAAGCTGCACAGCATAGGTGGATAATGAAAGAAATTGTAATGGTGATTTTTATGAGTCAAGATGAGAAATCAGAGACAATATAAAAAGAAACGTACAGATAGCTCCAGATACAGATCCCTGACTTGGAATTAAGAGGCTGATAAACTGTCTGAAAAAAGATATCAAAGCTGATGGTGTTGCAGAAAAATGAGTATGATGGAATCATTGTCCCTATAATGGCATCTGTTATCCATACAAAGAAGAATGTTTATCAGTGCACGATGGAAAAGATTCCCATTTTCAAAAAGTCACCAAGAAATAAATTTTTACTGAATCCAAGCTTGTCCACTAAGGAAAACATCCTTGAAGTAGTAATTCAGGAACCACTAATGTTCATTTGTGCTGGTCCCAAGATAAAGACACCAGTAGTCTTCATGATCTGTGAAGGTGATACCTTCTTAATGTTTCTATACCCACAGAATAGTCTAGAGCTAGGTTCATTTCTTCTTTAAACTTGGTGATTCTCAAAATCAAATACCACTGGAAATTAAGACAATTAAGGCTAGATTCACTAGATGTATGCTGAATCCTATGGTTTGCACAGGAATACTCCTCCTATAAGATTGTGTGTTTTTCCAGGTTTAGAAAAGAACCATTTCTAACATGCCTTTTGAAGGTATTCTACCTCTCATGGGCTGAGTATAAATGTAGAGCAAGAGCTAAGATATAATGAAAGGTTGGAATTCTTGGCTGAAGAAAGATGTGTTTTCCTTGCTCTGCTGAAAATCTAATATAAAAAACACGCAGGGGAGCAGAGCTAGAAGCCCATGTTGCCTTCTCTCAGTTATGTATTCAATCCATTAGGCTTTTACTGTCATCAGTGTCCGTATAATTATTCTGGACCCTGACAGCCTTTTGAAGAGGACAAAAATCTGAGACCAAGTTCAGGCACTTTCAAGATTTTGTGTGAGCTTTTCGGGCTCTGAAGATCCAGATTTTGCTAGCGCTGGCTTTTAAATACGAAGCAAAGATTTCTGGCGTAAGTATTTTTATACTGCAAAGAATAAGAAATCAGTTGTTAATTTGTCAAAGAGTATCTATGTTGACTTACTCTGATTATGATTATTGTGATAATTTTTGCTTCTGCATTAGTGGTTTTAAAGAGTAAGAAGATAATTGTGAAAGAAGGTAAGAAAATAATTTGTGGAATACGACAAGAGAACCTTAGAGAAAAAAATACAGTAGTAATTGGGCTGTTTGAGTAATGAAGAGAAATATTAATTGAATACATTATTGATTAACTGTAGAAAATATTTCCAACTCATGAATACTCTTAATCACTTGGCTACATTTTATGGAAGAATAAGGGAATCTTCTCAAGAAAAACAGAAAAAAGAATACTAAGAAAGAAAGGAAACAAGGAAAGAAACATAGAGGTCAAGTTCTCGTTATTGTAAATCTGGCTTAACTGATTAAGATGGCTTTACAGATGCTTTGCATCAGCTGAACAGCAGAAAGTAGCTAAAAGCACAAGTAGATCTAGCCCTCCTTCTGGAAAACAGTGATGTCTTAAGACCAGAGATTAATGCTAAAATTTATAAATGCACAAATAGATGTTATCAGGGAAATTGCAAGAATACCAAAATAAAAATAATCTGAGATAATCAAAGGAAAAAAGGAAACAAAAAAATAAACAAAAAGTTGAAAATTAAAGAGAAGGAAGGAGAAATCATTAAGGCTAATGCACAGTACTACACAACTGTATTTGTTTGTCAAAAAAAAAAGTTCTTCAGCCAACATTTTGTGAAATAGTCAACTTAAATCTAGAGGTATCAAAACAATGAAGAATGCTTTCATTTGAATATTTACAGTCTCAAGTCAGTCACCTTCAGCTACATTTCTGTCTCATTTTTTATATGATCAAAACTATTTGCTACATGAAACTACTTTTGGAAAAAAAATACAAAAGCAATTCTTCAGTTGCAGCTTGAGGTGTTTCAGGGCACCAGATTTTGTTTTTGAAGGACAACATACTGACACCAGAGGGCTTGGTGGGCCTGCTGGAGGAAAGAACTGAGGTGGTATCAGGAATCCCGTCTGATCTCTTGCAGCCAAACAAAATTATTTGGGCTTATTTGTCATTTGGGCTTATTTTTCATTAACCCATAGATGAATGACTGATGTAAATCTAAGTAACATATTTCAGCAGCCAGGGAAAAGCACAAATAGACTTACGGGTATTCTGAGCTATGATAAATTGGCTTCATTCACTTCATGAATAATTTCTGTCTAATTCCTCTATTTGAACCATGTAGTTCAATAAAGAAAACTTTGCTCTATTTAAGATTTGTATCAGACGTTCAGGTATGAGATTCCTTCCTGTATTTTTCTGACATCATCACGTTGTTCCTTTTGTCCAGTTAAAGAGGAGACTCTTCTATTTTTATGGTAGAACAGATCTAAAAATGCATGATCTACTCCATAGAGCTCCACTGCAGTGAGCGCCTTATAAGTGCCCACCAAAGAATGATGCCAGTCACAACAATTTTACAGTTTAAATGGTGAAGACAGACAACAAGTGAAGAATGGCATTACTAAGAGCTGAGATGAAGAGGCCAGAACTATCAAGTGAGACAGATAGCTAGGAACAAAACACAAGCTCCCTGATTCCTAAGCCAGTGTCTCTCCCCTAGATCATACCACTACTTCCATGAGATTACTTTGGAGCTTTACACTGAGTACTAATGACCCAGAATATAAAGCCCTTTTCATTTAATGTTTCCTCAGCTTAAAATAAGAGCTATATGTTCTTGCACAAGCACAGAATGTCTGCTCTAGGAAACAGTATTTTGCTAGGGTGAACACAACACTATTTCTAGTTTGTATGTGTCTTATAGTAGGATTCTGTTACTGCATCTTTTAGTGATTTTTATAACTTATAAATAGTATTTTCTTATCATGCCAATAAATAAAAAATAACCTGCCCCAGGAAGGTCCAGTTCCAATCACTCCAGCATAATAACACTATAAACTTTTATTCCAAGACAAAACATGATGCAGATTCTGTCTACCTTCTGCAGAGTACTTCCAAAGACAAGACAAAAGTAATAATTATTATAACCATCTCTTTATTTGGATGTGCAGGAACATAGTGAAATGCCGGGGTGAATTTATGATGGAGTAAAGGATAAAACACTAGCTCTGCATCAACTCTATCACAAGTTTTGCCTGAGAGGCAGCCGTTCATTTTTGGTGTTTCTGATTTTAAGCATAAATTACTGGTGCAGACACCATAGTTACAAGAAAATTACATTCACCTGCACTGTTGATTAATGACTTTCAGAAAGTTAAAATGAAGTCAGGCACTCTTGGAACTTCAGATATAAACGGTCATGAGGCTTGGAGGATGTGCTTGCTCTCTTCGGAGTTGTACAAGAAGTGATTGATAATAATTTCAGATAATAAATAATGATTAGGAACAAAAGGAAGCTAAAAAGACCTGCAGCATTGTGTTGTGCAATATGTAGGCCAGGTCATTACATCGCAGCTGGCATACTTGCAAGACTGCGAATAAAACCAAGACCAATAAATCACAGGCTGAGGCTTTTTTCTAGCTTGGATTTGGTTCATTTTTTGTTTTGGTTTTGGTTTTTTGTTTTCTTGGGGTTTTTTTAATTTGTTTGTTTGCTTGCTTGCTTGCTTGCTTGCTTGTTTGACAATGGAATTATGTAAAGATCGTCTGTCAAAATATATTGGGGGGAGTGTCTCATTCTGCAAGATGTTAAAAGTCTTTTTTAATATAGGGACTGTGAAAATACTGGGTCCTTAAGCAAGACATGCCTAGGAAGAGATTAAACCATGCAATGCCTTATTACTGGGAGATGGAGTAGAGGGCAAAAATGTGTCTGTTTCTGCCAGTGCACTGCATTTCAAACCTAAATACTATATGCTTAGTACTGAAGCTTAAGATGAAACGGAAAAGTGATGTTTTCTCTGATTCCCACCCTGAAAGTCACTTTTGTAAGGAGGTTTTAATGTAGGTTCATAGAAAAATCCAATAATTGGTTCTTCATGTAATCACAAAGGCCTAATCCTGTGCTCATTAAAATAATTGATAAAACTCTCACTGACGTCAGTGGTGTGGGATTGAGCCCTAATACAGCATATTGACTTTTAGACACGTGTGTCACATGTAAGAGTTAATAAATGAAAGGTGCAGAGACACAGACAGATCCTACTTGGAAGAACATCTTTTCAAAGACTGAATACTGTGTCCTTATCTCACAGACACACACAGGCAGTGAAATGGCTGATCCAACCCAATATTCCTCCTGCTCCAGGATAATGGCAATGTTTTTAGTCAGTGATGGGAGATGTAGTGAGGGAAAGGAATGCTTCTAGACGTGCTTTAGCCCACCAAGGAGAAAACGCACATTTCCAAAACTGTGAGAAAGAAAATGAGAATGCACAATAATTTTACCCACCACACAACGGAGATGTTCTTGAAGAATCACACAAATTAATTACAGTATCGACTAAGCAATCTCCAACTTCATTTCTTGAAAAAGCAATTCTACATGCACAAAGGAAAAGCTGAATAAGGATTTAGTGATTTAGGACCAGCTGACACGCTGAGCATAGTAACTGTATCTTACACAAGGTAATACTTTTGTGCCCAAAATACTTCTCCTAGGTCAGTAACTGCAGACCAGATGCTTTTTCCAGTGTAAACAAATGAAAGAGCCTTGACTCCTTATCTTCTCCAGCTGCATTAAATCCCCCAATTCCATAGTAGGCCAAATCCTGGTCTTAGGTAAAGTAACAGAATTGAAATTAATTTATGTTGATATTTTGTTTAGATTTGAATGGTGACAACTAAAGCAGGCGACCCTCAAAACTCTGACTTCTGTTGTCAATATTAATCATGTTTGTTATAATAATGCCTAAAACTAACCAAAAATCAAGTTCCATTGTACTGACACTTTACAGAAACATTCTTTATTCCACTTTTTTGGAATATTTGTATTCCCATGTTTGTATTCTCAACAATTTATAAAAACTAGTGTAGTAACTGTCTTTTATTTCCTCATACTCTTTGACTAGGAAACTATCCTCATCACCAGTCATGAAATGCCTCCTTTCTCTCACTTTCATTCATAAAACCCACAAAATCCCACAATCAAATGATCCTGCAGGATTACACCCACACAAAACCAGATGAGGAATTTAGACTCCTACTGACCCAGAATTAAACATGCAAGCAGGTTCACATCTGGGGATTTAAATCCAAACTCCTTTCTGTAGAAATTCAAAGAGGATCGGATCGGAGGTTCTGGTTTTGCACCATTTCTAATCCTAATAATTTTAACTTAATCCAAACCTCAGCAACAGAACTGTACAATTTTAATCAGGACACTACCAACAAATTTGAAAGTGAAAATAGGAAGCTGAGAGTGACATTTGCAGCTACTGCCATCCATTAGTAACACATTTGCTATCAAGTAGGCATTTACAGAACTTTGTTTTTCCCTCAGTCTGCGTCTGCACTATTGTGACTACTAATTTCAGTGGAGTTATCCCTAACTCATCCCCATGTAAGTGGAAAAAGGTTCCATCTTCAAAACAGGAACCAACATGGCCTTATGTAGGCAGCATTAATTTTCATTTGCTCTCTGTTCTTTGAAAAAAAAGTACTTTTTATTTCTTCCCAAGCTTTATCTTAAAGTAATTATTTGTCCAAGTCATCCTCAACGAGGACTGGGTTTATGGTTACTGAGTACATTTTCTGGTTTATATTTACCATCATAAAGCATGCTGGTTTTGTAGAACATTTTTTATTAGGAAATGAAATGAGATTACCATCAGAACTTTTGGACATTGCCTTGATTCAGTTTAAAATGGAGCACATTTTCAAGTTCACTAAATAAAGCTTCTTTTATCCACAAACAGGTCAAATGTGACTCTGCAGCCAGCCACAGCACGTGGGCAATTAGAAGTGCCACATCAATTCTCGAGGCCATCCAACTCAGGTAAGTGGATTTACAGCTAGGGTGCCTGGGTCAGTCTGCTGTGAGGGCAGGCTACAAACCTCCACAGCTTGTGGACAGAGAGGTAGAAAAGGTCAAGATGTTTGTCATATCAACATCAACACATACATTTAAAAACAGCAATTTAAATCCAGGCACAAACCAGTAACTTTTCGGTTCAACATGAGTTTACAGCTTAGTTCTGCTATACCTGGGAAGAAAGGAGTTCTCTGACTTTGTACCCAGACGAAACCTCCAGGTTTGCCTGACAGCAACATAATTGGGAACTTTTCCCATACCAAACAGGAAACTCACATTTTGTTTTGCTAAGATGCAAACTGATTTCCTTGACAGGAATTCAGGCTTTCTATGTTTAAAACGCTGTTGTTATCAGCACAAAGGCTTGGTGCCCTCACAGTGCCAATGTGCTCTAGGTGACTCCTGGCAACAGTGAGTTACCTTTGTGGGCAAGGACTGTCTTTGGTGTGCGCCAGAAGGGGCTGCTTGGTCTTTCCACAGCTCCCATGTAAAGGTGAGATCCTTTTTTTGACCAATTTTTTGATCCCAGAAAATTATTTGCCGTTAACCGTTATGAGAAAGAAGTTGTCTTACATACAAGAGAGATGGGATAACCCGATCATAAAATCATTAAGGCTGGAGAAGACCTCCAAGACCATTGATTACAACTATTAATGTAACACTGTCAGGTCCACCATGAAAACATCTCCTTAAGCACCCCACTTATATGTTTTTTGAATGCTTCCAGGGGATGGGAATCCTACCACTTCCCCAGGCATCCTTTTTCAATGGTGGACTACCCTTTTGGGGAGGAAACTTTTGCTAATATCCAGCATAAACCCCTCTGGTGCAATGTCCTCTCATTCTGTCTTTCTTTTACTTGGGAGGAGAGGCTGAGCTCCACCTGGCTACAATCTCGTTTCAGGTAGTTGTAGGGAGTGATAAGGTCTCCGCTTCCTTTGCTTCAGTATAAACAGCTCCCTCAGCTGCTTCTCATCAGATTTGTGCTCCAGACTCTTCCCCACCTCTGTTGTCCTTCTCTGGACATGCTCCAGCACCGCAGTGTCTTTCTTGTAGTGAGGGGCCAGAACTGGACACAGCACCTGAGGCGTAGCCTCACCAGTGCCGAGTACAGGGGGACAATCAGTGCTCTGGTCCTGCTGGCCACACTATTGCTGGTACAGGCCAGGAAGCCATTGGCCTTCTCGGCCACCTGGGCACACACCGGCTCATGTTCAGCCAGGTACAAGGTCAGGATTCCTGTCGGTATAGTGAGAGCTTAGCGCTAGAGGACCAGCGCCAGGGCTTTCGCTTGCAGGGGAAATGAGAAATTGCGATTCGGCGCTGCGGGCGTGTTTGTGTGCCCGACCCCGGCGGCTCCTCAGGCTCTCCCTGCTGAGGGCTCCCGGGCAGGCCCCGCGGCTCTCCCGGCCATGGCCACTAGAGGCCGCACCGGCCCAGCCAGGCCCCGCGCCGCCCTCGCTCCCGGCGCTCATCCCTCGCTCCCGGCGCTCATCCCTCGGCTCCCGGCGCTCCTCACTCCGCCCCGAGCAGCTCCGGCGGCCCTGAACGCCCCCGCGGGCGGGCCGGGGGGGAACCGGGGCGCTGCCGATGGTAGGGGGAAGGCGGTGCGAGAGGCGGGGGCGGTGCGTCTCCGGCATCCGCACGGCGCTCCCGCGGGCGGGGTCGTCTCCCGAGGCGCCTCATCCCTGCCCCTGCCGGCGGCGCCGCGGGGAGCGCTGACGCCGTGCCGCAGTGCCCCTGCAGCCCGCCGAAGCCATCTTCTCCCGGGCGCTCCATTCGGCGTTCCCGGGCTGTGCTGGGAGCGGGGCCCCCTGCGCTCACAGCCTGGAGCAGGAGGCGGCGGCAGGTGACACTGGAGCTCTCCCTGGAGATGCTGCAGATCCGAGCGCTCCGCGGCCACCGGCGGGCCTCGGTGCAACATCCCGCCCAGGCTCCGCGCTGGGGCGCCGGGAGCGCCTGGCTCTGAGGCAGGGGCATCCTTCTCGCGGGCTGTGCTGTGCTTGCTCGCTTCGCGAGCTTGGGAATGTCCGGGTGTAGTGACAAGGCTGGAGCGATGCCACTCAGTTTCCCCGTCGTCAGCCCCAGCGCATGGCTCTGCCCCGCGAGCAAGCGTCACCTCTCTGCATCTGGGCAGAGAGTGAAGGTGACAAAAAACTAAGGCATCCTTTTAGGAAAATGGTTGACGGGCAAAATATGCACTATAGATGCATGCTGGGA
The DNA here is from genome assembly GCA_013397865.1 of Struthidea cinerea. Taxonomy (NCBI): domain Eukaryota; kingdom Metazoa; phylum Chordata; class Aves; order Passeriformes; family Corcoracidae; genus Struthidea; species Struthidea cinerea. The sequence continues at coordinate 533,668 of VZTI01002091.1, read as the reverse complement.
TTTTTCAGACAGGCTCAGGTGCTTTTGAAAATGCTGTGACTTCTGTTTCTCTTGTTTAAGTTGTACAAACCCTTCATACACTGGCTCCAAACAGGAGAGCCAGGAGTTGTTCTAAATGATAGTAACACATCTTATCCATACGTCCATCGATCTATTCATCCATCGATCTATTCATCCAACCAAGCAGTAGAATGCCTCTGCTCACAGAAGAGTTTACAGTGCCAGCAGCAAGCTGTAGCTTGGGTTTTCCCAGGGTGGTTATTCCTAACAATACCACTGGACTTGGCCAGCTGGACATCAGGCCCAGCCAAACACCTTCCGTGTGGTTTGTGGTCTGGATTAAGTCGCTAGCGACAAGCCCAAGATAATGTCATGGAGTATAATAAGAAGCTTTCAAATAATTAAGGCCAGGTATTTTTCAACACTATGTATTTGCCCAGGATTTTAATGCCTGTTCCCCTGCATTATTCCTACTTGGAATAATAGTTTAAATCTTTCTCACCTTTTCCCATAGGAGCAGGGGTGGCTTTTAACTAGAGAAGAGTGGTGATTGGGTAATGGTTTGGATACAATTTCAGAAAAATATGGGCACAAAAGAGTTAGAGACAGCAAAAGCAGGTATTCTGCCTAATGCCCTCAGCTACCATTAAGAAACATGAAAATCTAATTGTGCTGAATGGAAACGTACATCTTCATCACTGATTATGACACGGAAGAAAATTACTATATGATTGGCATCATAATGGCCAATGTTGAAATGTGATGACACGCCAATATGATGTACATCTCCATTAGGAATGATAAATCAAAGGTTATTCATTTGTGCTTGATTTATGCCTGGGAAATGCTACCAAGGGAAATCTTGATTTAAATCTCTCAAGTCATTAAAAAAAAAAAAGCCGGGAGTGCCCTCTTCTGGCAACAGATGACAACTGTAGGCCCTGCAGTACTTTTCCCTGTTGCTTTTTATTTCTGAATATAATTTAAAATTTCGATCTTTCATTGTCCCTTTTATCACCACCATGGTTTGTGATATTTTCAGTAATATAATTCATAGTCCTTTCTTGTATTTTATCCTCTGTTTCAGAAGTATACTGGATAACATTTAATCCTGTGAAATCTCCCTTCTCACAACCAGAGGCCTTAATCTTGCTGGTAATCTTATTCCAGGAATACAGCAGGAAACTGCACAGGGTCTGTGCAGTTTATTACTGAGCATGGAGCAAAGAAGTCATATTTTTTCTGAGTTAGATGAGAGACACAACCTCATGGGCGTATTGAACAGGATCTAGACCATACAAGAAAATAATTATTGATGGGACTGAAATGATTTGCTGAATTGTTGTCTTATCCTAGGCATCTACTCTGCAGTTGCCTGGATTTAATAGCTGCAGAGAAAAGAGTGGAACAGGAGATGAGAGGGAGGAAATGCCTCGACTTTGTGCTTGCTACCATTTCCTGCACTTGTTGAGCTTGTGCACAGCATGCCATGCTGTCTGTCACTCACGGCTGTGTGGGAGCATTGGCTCTGATCTCTCTTACATACAGGTAAAACCTTTCAGCTGCTTATACCAGCCCACCCCCAATTCCTAAATCTTCTAGCTTTTAAGACACATCTTTCTTACTCTTCATGCAGTTAAAATTCTTGCTTAAGTTCACATTATTTAACAGCTGAGTTGCTGCAACTTCCTTTTCTCTGGCTTTCACACGTGCGGGTTTGCCTTTGCCCTAATCATACTGCATGTGGCTGCTCTTGCTTCAAAGATCGTTTCCCTGGCCTGTCTCTTTGAACATGTCACTTCTCTCTTGGCATCACTGTGCTGCCTCCCCCCTCCCCTATCTCACATCAACATAAGCTGCCTGTCTTCATTTCCAAGGTCCCCTGGGACCCTACCTATCATCTCTTATTGTCACGAGGCAGGAACAGGGAACAGAGCAGCTGCAATAACTGCCCTGCCTGAGCAGTCTTCCAGCTCTGCCACACTTGGTCCTTACATTCCTTTTTGGAGGAGGATGTGGGTAAATACTATTGGTCAGGAGCAAAAAATGGGGTGACTATTAAAGGCAAGTCAGGAATGAAGACAACTGATGTTTAAGTGCTGTTAAAACCTTAAAATGGTTCATCACCTTTTGTTCAGAGTTACCATCCTCTGTTCATCTCCCAGCAAGCCCATTCTCATTTTCTTCTCTGTGGTATCTGTCATACTTGGAGGGTACCCCACATACACACTCTCAGATTTATGTTGGTAGCTCTCTAGAATCTCCTTAAAGCTCTCCTTTGCCATGAGGTCTCAAAAAGATTTGACAGCCCTTACACTGCTAGTGAGGTAATATTGCTGTCACTGAGCATTCATTTCCTTTATTCTCCCTCTGTCTGTTTGTATCCATCTGTGGTCTCTTGTCCTCTGTTTAGTTTGTAACCGCTTTGGGACAGGGCCATCATTTTGGTCGCAGTTTATACAGTGCTCCAGCCAATATTTGTTGTTGGGGTTCCTGTGTGGTCTAATAGTACAGAAAATAAATAAAACCAGTAACAGCCTGTGGCAGGTGCTCTCTTCTTGCATAGTCCTCATTGATTTCAGGCTGTGGGCTGAGCAAATTGCATGAATGTGGCTTGGGTCTTGTGGGTAAGTGAGCAAAGGGCAGAAACAGAAGAACAGTGCTCTGTGTTTCAGTCTAAATGTTGGCCAAAATGCCTCTAATCAATTTTTTTTTTTTTTTTGTGTGTAGAGCAATGTAGAGCAGATCCAGGAACAATCATTTAGCTTCATGTCAATTTTTCTAGAAAAGGGCAGGGGGGAAGAAGGCAAAAGTTTACAGGCTTTCGTTTCTTTCTGAAAAATAAAACAGAAGGGCTATAAACAGCAGGAGGAAGGAAAAACCTCAGACATTTGAAGATCTTTAGACCTCACCTTTTGCCCTTCTTAGTTGGTATAAAACTACTTTAAAACCCTAATCCTCAGCTATTTTCATAACCAGTAGTAAACTGTGTCTTAGCCTGAGTTTCCTAATCTTTAAATTGATCTCTTGCTTTAACTAACATAGGGGCCGTAACCCTATTTTTGTAAGTCTTCTGATGATTGACAGGGAGATGTCATGAATTGTTATTATTCTGTGATAACTTGAGTTTGGTTTTATTAGAAAAATGGGTTTAAATACAATTTGATTTTACTGCCTGCTCTGACCAACCTCCAGAAATGCCCAGGACATGCTAGAGAGGGCAGGGGATATGGCTGTATTGCAAAACATTCAGAAAGAATTCTCTATGGCTCTGAACTGCAAAGCTATCCATAGAGAGCTCTCTTTAGGTTGATACAACTCATAAAGTGAACAATCTCTGGGATCAGATCTGAATCCAAATGGCACAAAAGTGAGTTAAAGTACCTTCTCAATACCAGTACAGCACAGAACCCCAGTCTGTGTGGTTTACAATACCAGCCAAGAGCAGACAAAAAATAATTACTTTGTGTAATAAATCAGAGTTCAGTGTTAATTCTGTATCAAAGTATTGGATAAAAGGGACAAGTATTGAGTGAGGTATAAAGGAACTCGCTGAAACCCATAGAAGGCTGAAATTTTAGTCTGAGCTCTGCTTAGGGTGGTAGTAGAGCCCGCTGTTTTCGTGTCTCTTAATCTGGAAGTTCCCCATACATTTTCAGGGTACTGATTGAGAAAATTAAGATATTCTGTTGTAGACAAAAACAGCCCCAAAAGAAGACCACAGGAAACAACCATTGATGAGCATAAGAGAAGCCAGGCTGTGTAATGGGACATACAGCATGATGCAGTAGACAGCTGTAACACAAGATGCTGGATTGTAAAGTCATGCTCATCCCCAGTGGGAATGCTTTGCTTATTGGCATTGATCCCTGCAGAGCCAGCAGTCCAAGGAAGGTGTCATACTGAGAAACAGAACCCAAATCATTAAAGACCTTAAAGCAATGCAGCGTCTGTCACCTACTCTGAACTAAGGCTTAGGAGGATCATTAGGTTTGTGTTGATTGCCAGAGTATGATCAAAAGTTACATGCCTGAAAGAACATAAATGCATGAGAAAAAGGAAATTAGAGAAAAAAAATATTTCTGTGAGATCTTAAGTGTAAAATTTAGATACAGACTTGGATGAAGAACATTCAGCTTCCTTTAAGTCAGTCTTTTAAATTCTTTTTCCTGTCCCATGCCCATCTTTGCTCAGCTTTAAGCTGATCCTGGTGTCTGCAAGCTGTCCATTTTTTGTCCTTATTACTGTCACTTACGGACAGACTTAGTCAGGACTTGACAATTAAACAGTAATATGGCATTTCTGTTGATGTCATGGGACCATCCTAAAGAGGCAGTCAATTTGGGAAGCATGAAATTATTTTTGTTATGGCCTGAATGATTTTTTGGGAGGTATTTTTTTGTGTTGGTTGGGGTTTGGTTTTTTTTCAATATCTAGTAAAACTATTCTAGAAGTAGAAGGAAACACAATAGGTGAAAAGCAAGGCAGTTAATGAGACTGAGCAGGCGTAAGAACATAGTAGTTAGATGGTGTGCCATGGGCCAAAGTGAAAGCATTTATTTATTGCCTCAATCAAATGGCAACATAAGGTTCTTCTTTTCCCCCTTACGTTATTAGTCTTATAACATGGAAAACATTTCCTTTCCCTGTGGAACTCCTCCAAGTCAATCCACTACGGTAAGGAAACCCAACCTTTAATTCTTTGTGATAAATAAAACATCAGGAATAAAGATACACAACAACACATTATGACAGATACTACCAAAAAGCATACACAGATCTGTTCAATAATGTCTCTTTGGAAAATTCCTCTCCTGATGTTTCTAAGCTCTTAGGAATTTAGTATCTGAGCATCTCACAATCAGTAATGGATTTTAGTCTCCCTTCACTCCAAAGGCAGAAAAGTACATTGCCCTTTTACAGTTTAAGAAGTGAATAGTTGGGACTTGCCTAAGGTCATATGTAATTCTTCTGCTGGAAGTGGGGCTTGAGACAGGTTTTCTGTGTCATGGTCCAGTGCCTTGAGCCATCTTTTCACCCACTAACAGATCTGCATCACAGCATTTAGGAAAGGGCTGCGTGATGCATAATGCTCGTTGGCCTTTTTTAATATTCCAGGTCCTTCTAGTCCTGACTAATCATCAGAAAGAGTTTGCTATTAGCTAAGCCTTTGAAAGAAGCTGCTCTCCAGTGTGGTATACATTTGCCCTGACCTTAGGGGTTGTACACAGCCCTACAACAGTTTCTGTATTTGTAGCCCACCTCCCAAAGGAAATTGTCCTGGCACGGTTTGGGACTGAGATTTGCAATGTGTTTAAAAAGCACTTTGCTGCATATGGCTTGGTTGGGAAAATTCTACACAGGCAAAGTGATAAAGAAACAATCAAATGAAAAAACTTCCCTCCGGCCAAGATCTGAAAAGGTGGATGGTGCCCAATCGATTCTCCCCCCATATTTAAATTCTCTAACCCCTACCTACGGAGCACTTAAGCACTTCAGTCTTAAATGCATGAGCAATCACGTTGCCTCGGGGTGGGAGGTTGGGGAGAATATTCATCTGCTTTCCTGGGTCAGGACCTTGACCTGGAGACTGTGGATGTTTGATTCTTTTGAAAACCAGGGCATTTCTTTAGCACTTTACATGGATTTGGGAGTCTAATTTTAGGCAGTTGTATTTTTAAAATCCAAGCTTAAATACACTCCCCATAGGAAACACAGCATCCCTGTTTTTGGGGCAGAATGCTCCCACCAGGGATAATTTCTTAAAACCAGTGGCCAGCAAAGAAAGAAACAAACCCAACCAGCCATCCTAGCAGCACCCTCCCCCTGCAAGCCTTTCCTATCCCCAAGGTTAGTTTGGGATCCTGGGTACGTTTTGAATGGCTGTTGATACAAAGTCGTGCTCTTTTCATTTTCATGTCACTTATTTAAAGAGGAGTCTTGAAGCTGTTGTTTACTGCAGCAATGCTTAGGAGGGAAAAGAATAGCAAGTGTATTTTCAAATGCCCTTAGCAGCTTTCTTTTTATTTTGCTCTCCAAGCCCCTGCTATTCAAGTTCCCTTCTCCTCAGAGCACTAACAGCTAGATTGTTCTGTGCAACCAGCTCCCATTAGCAAAAGGAGTCATGCACATCATTCCCATGAACTGCTTTAACAGCACAGTCTTATATGACGAAATGTGCCTCAAAGACAGAGGAAGCTAGATAAATATTAACCACATAGTGTTCTCATTCAAACTTGCATTTAAAATAGCATTTGGATTTTTAAAATGTACACTTGTATTATTTGGTATCAGTCATCTTTGTCTTCCCAGTTAAAGAAATTAGATATGCCAGAGCATAACAAATCTGCATTAGAAGCATGGGGTTTGCTGGTTTATGTTGGAGAAAAAAAAAGGGGGGTGGGGGCTTACATTTGGATTTACTGTCATACCTCAATAATCTACAAACCCTAATTTCTCATTTGTGAGTTTGTTTCCTTTGTTTGCATTAATTGCATTGAAATTTCTGTCAATTATTTAAACTCAGAGTAGTCACAACTCATTTATTGCTTTGTATAGATAATATGAGATCTGACTGTGATTAAATTCATATATGGACAGACAGATTGATTTCTTTAGATTGTGGAGATTCCCTGGAAATCCTTCACCCTCCTGGAAAAGGTTCAGTTTGATATGAATTAAAATATGCCTTTGACTAACTGGGAAGCATACTGATTTCACTGGTTGTATCAAGATCAAGCTCAAAAGTGTAATCGGAAATGTATATATTCTCATTGCATAGATTCCAACATGCTACACAGTATAAAAGAAACAGAAATATTTTTTTGTTGGGTAGTGTGGGAGGAGAGAAAAACATATTTTTTCCTAATGTCAGACAATTAGTTTCTGATTTATATCTTAAAGCACACCAGTTGTTAAACCTTGCAGTTTCATCTTAGCTAGCACAGCTGTGGATGGCTTTACAGAAAACTCATAAAAATTTAAAACCATTTTCTAAGGCTGCTAGACTTCTTCTTTATTATCAATGACAGTGAATCCTGTGTCTAGATGTGGATTTTGCCTTTTTTTTTAAAAAACCCTTCTTTTGGTTGAGTTTTGGGGTTGTTTTTTGTTAAATCAGTGGACCTTTCATTCTTCATGGTTAACAGCAGTGATTGACAGTCACATGGATGTTTTTCTGTAGCCATCAGTACCAGTGACTAGAAAAACAAGCAAATAGTCCCAACTGCATATTAAAAAGTAGAAATTGTGTATCTTAAATACTTCAATCCACTTTCAAAATGACCATGCAACCCTGCTTGAGTGCATGGATATAACTTAAAACACAGTGACCTTAAAGGTGGAATGCACCCCTGATAACTGAAATTCTCCGAGCTGTGCTTACCATTTACTCACAATTTTGGACAACGCAAATCCATAAAAGCTTCTGTTCCCAGGATTGTTGTGCATTACCACCATTCATCAAAACATTGTGGTAGTTGTCTCTTCTTCCCCACTTTATATTATTTTCATATTTTTTTATCTCTTGGAGACTGTGAGAATCTGCACAATAACAAACCAATGGGTTTATGCGTTGCAGTATGGACAAGAGAAAGATTTCAAGTGCCCTGCTTCCAGGAGGCTTATTTAAACCATAACAAAATAATTAAAAATTGCTTGACCATACCTTTTTAATTGGCTCCCTGATAGAAGGGTTAATAGGAATTCTAATACCTGTGCAAAAAAAGGTAGATAAAGAAAACAGTGTAATGTAAAATAATTCAGATTGTCTCTGCGTAAATGAGGCAATAAATGCCAGCAACATGAAGCTCAGTCTGACTTCACAGCAGGGCTTGGTGCTTAATTGAAAGTCCTAACTAGACCCATTTATCAAAGAAATCACTCAGAGGGAAATTTAACTATCACAATTAATCTATATTTTTTAGAAAGTCCCAGCAAGGCACACTGAAAATTTCTTTGGAAAGAATTTTACAATGCTGTTGCCGAAAAAAAGTCAAGTGCCAAACCTCTCATAGGTAAAAAATAAAATAAAATGTGGGCAGGCACAGGGCACGTTTTGCGAGGAGCAACTTGTATTGCCACTTAGACACAGCTCAGAGTAATGAGCACTGTCACAGCAGGAGCTCAAAGGGAAATATTTCTTCCTAAGTCACAAAATTGCTCCCTTTGCAAACTGGAGAGAACATCTGGCTTCTTAAGAGAGCTGCCCCACAATGTGCCCGTGGACTTGGGGTCCTCGGCACAGTTTTGCTTGGCTCTTCAGGACCTTCAGCACCCTTCAGCTACTCCCGTGAGTCCCTACTCACAGTTTGTCCTGGTGCACACACAGAAAAGCCAGAAACACAGCATGGCCTCTCCTCAGTAACTAACACATGAAGCTTCTGTAGAGTGAGGAACCAATGGCACTTTTTTGTTTCAAACACTTGTGTTGAGAGATCTCTCCAGCAGAGTTGTCCATGCTTGCATCAATGTTGAGTGTCCTCCAGTGAGCAAAGTTTCATCCTGAAACCAGGGTATTTCCCCTGAGTAACTGGTGACATTCAACTCCCAGCTGGCATTGACTGAGCAGCTGTACAAGGTGGGAAGAAAGGTGACTCTTAGCTCTATTCTTGAACAGCTTCACCAAAATTTGGTGTTTCCCAAGAGGTTTACCATTGGTTGCTTTTTAAAGACTCGGTAACATTTGACAGTTTAGTTCAATTTTCTTTCTTATTTTGAAAAGCAGCCCCTTGTTTTATGCAGAACCCTACCTCCATTTCCAAGCCTCCAGTGCAAGCCTGGTATGCTGCAGAAGGCTACTTCTGGAGCAGACAACAAGTAGAATTACATTTATGTGCATCATGTGGCACTTGACATGCCTGAATGAAGATGAAAAGAAAGCCCCACGAAAGTATGCAAGTCTCTGTCATAGTAAGATTCCCCTTCAGTCCATCAGCGAGCTGATGGATGGGAGTTTTTAGGGCTTCTGAACAGTAGTGTGCAGCACCTGATAGGCAGGAGTCTGCCTCTTCACGTTGAGACTGCAGAGCTCCAGCGCCTGCGTTGGAGGCAGGATGCAAGAAGTGGTGTACTCACACTGGCTTCAGTGTCGGGCAGCAGTGGGCACTTCAAAGCACAGGGAAAACGAGAACAGAGATTTTCTCTCACTTAGTGTGTCTTGCACAGCCCCTACCTACTCATGTTTCCCCAGGCTTAAAGGGGGCCCATAACTCACCCTAAGGTAGCATAATTTTCTCTTCCATTCTTCATAGTCAGAACATTAGAAAGTATGACCCATGTTAACATTTTTGTGCACGATCTTCTTCATTTGTCTTCTGTGGGAAAAGTTTCAGCTTGGTCTCTTGATGTCACTGAAGTTGTTTACTGCCTTTTTTTTTCTGTATTTCCTACATTATTCAGGTTATACTAATCACCAGAGGGGAAGGAAACAACTCCAGAGCAGATTGAATTGACTTTTAATTGGACATCCTGTGAAATAAACATTGTGACTTGTGGGTGAGATTAAAATGTGAGTCACAAGTCTGGTGAGTTTTCAACTGTCAGGGAATGCAGTGAAGGAATGAGGCAAGAACAGCAAAGAGAGAGCAGCTAGAAGCAATGCTCAGTAGAACAGCAACTGCTGGACTTGCATACTTGTTTTCACTAGGCTTAGACTAAAGGTCCAGTGGACAAACTTGGAGAAAACAACTGACAGTTCTTTATTTAAGAATTATTACAGTTTCAAACAGATTTGCATTTATATTGATCTGCCTGTACTGAGCCCATCTGTGAGTACCCTCTGGCAGTAAACCACTGTCCAGCTCAGCTGAATTCTTGGATATTGAAGATGAGTACTCAGAAGTGCTTCTGGAGAAGAAACTTTCAACAACAGGTTTGGCATCTTTCATGTACTCCCTTTTTATGTTTGATACTTTGCAATACTTCTGGTGAGTAAATTTGCTGGAAGAAACAATTTGAAAACTGCATTGTAGCATATTTGTTAAAATATGAATTCCAAATCATAGAATCACTGAATGGGTCAGGTTGAAAGGGACCACAGTGGCTCATCTGGTCCAACCTCCCTGGTCAAGCAGGGTCATCCTAGAGCACATGGCACAGGATTGCATCCCGATGGTTCTTGAATATCTCCAGTGAGGGAGACTCCACAGCCGCTCTGGGCAATCTGTTCCAGTGCTCGGTCACCTGCACAGTGAAGTTCTTCCTCCTCTTCAGGTGGAACTTCCTATGCATCAGTTTCTGTCCATTGCCTCGTGTCCTAGTGCTTGGCATCACTGAACAGAGCCTGGTTCTGTCCTCGTCGCACCCTCCCTTCAGATGCTTATAAACATTGAGTTCCCCTCTCTGTTGTCTCCTCTCGAGGCTGAACAGGCCCAGCTCCCTCAGCCTTTCCTCGTAAGAGATGCCCCAGTCCCCTTATCGCCCTTGTGGCCTCTGCTGGACCTGCCCCAGGAGCTCCACGTCTCTCTTGTGCTGAGGAGCCCAGAACTGGACACAGCACCCCAGATGTGCCTCACCAGGGCTGAGTAGAGGGGCAGGATCACCTCCCTCAACCTGCTGGCAATGCTCCTCCTACTGCACCTCAGGATACCATCGGCCTTCTTGGTCACAAGGACACACTGCTGGTTCCTGGACAGCTTGCTGTCCACCAGGACATCCAGGTCTTTCTCTGCAGAGCTGCTTTCCAACAGATCAGCCCCCCAGCCTGTGCTGGTGCCTGGGGTTATTCTCCTCCAAGTACAGGACCCTGCATTTGCCTTTGTTGAATTTCAGATGCTTCTTCTTTGCCCATCTCTCCAACTTGTGAAGGTCCTTCTGAAGGGCTGCACAGAGCTCTCTGAAATGCATAATCGCAACATTTCACGTGAGCCTTGTTTGGTTTACCTGCATAGACCTGATGCCACAAATGGGGACAGAGCTCCTCATTCAGACACTTAACAAACATCACGTCAAACTCCTACTCAGAATCATGGAATCATTGAATGGTTTGGGTTGGAAGGTCGTCTTTAAAGGTCATCTAGTCCAACTCTCTTGCAATGAGTAGGGACATGTTCTACTAGATCAGGTTTCTCAGAGCCTGGTCCAACCTGACTTTAAGAGTTTCCAGGAAAGGGGCATCCACCACCTCTCTGGGCAACCTGTTCCAGTGTTTTACCACCCTCATTGTAAAACACTTCTTATTTATAGCTAGTATAAATCTACCCTCTTTTAGTTTAAAACCGTTACCCCTTATCCTGTCACAACAGACCCTGGAAAGTTTATCACCATCCTTTTATAGGGCCCCTTTAAGTACTGAAAGGCCACAACAAGGTCTCCCTAGAGCCTTCTCGTCTCCAGGCTGAACAACCCCAGCTCTCTCAGCCTTTCCTCGAATGAGAGGTGCTCCAGCATTCTGATAATTTTTGTGTCCCTCTGCTGAACTCACTCCAACAGGTCCATATCTTTTCTCTACTCCAGAGCTGGACACAGCACTCCAAGTGGGATCTCACCAGAGCAGAGCAGAGGAGCAGAATCCCCTCCCTCACCATGCTGGCCACTCTGCTTTGGATGCAGCCCAGGATTCATTTGGCTTTCTAGGCTGTGAATGTACGTTGCCGGGTTATGTTCAGCTTTTCATCCAACAGCACCAAGTGCTTCTTGACAGGGCTGCTCTCGATCTGTTCATTCCCTAGCCTGTGTTGAAACCAGAAGTTGCCCTGATCCAGGTGCAGCACCTCCACTTGGTCTTGATAAATCACATGGAATTCCCATGTGTCCACTTCTCAAACTTATCCAGATCCATATGGATGGCATCTTGTCCTTCAGGTGTGTCAACCACAGCACTCAGTGTGGTGTTGTCTGCAAATTAGCTGAGGGTGCACTCGATCCTGCTGTCTATGTTGCTGATGAAGCTATCGAACAGTACTGGTCCCAGTACGGACCCTTGAAGGACACCACTTTTCACCAATGTCCACTGGAACACTGAGCCATTGACTACTACTTCACGAGCTACAAGCTAAGTTCAGCTCCTTTCTCCTGGACTGCTTTCTCCTTTGCCTCCATCCTGAGGTGAGGGAGAGGCTGGCTGTGGTGGAAGATTCAGTGATGGAGGCAGCTGTCTGGCAGAAATTGGCCAGACACCAGGTCAGCTGTTGCGCCTTGCACCTGCAGAGTGGCTGACGGCAGCCTTTGCTGGCTGCCGTCTCCCAGCGGTGGCCGCGCAGCAGCCACCTGGGTGTGAAAAGCTCCCAGCCTCTGACAGTTCCCAGAGCTCTCTGATCCTTTGGACATTTATTGTAGCTTGGAAATTGCAAAGGTTGTTGGTTTGCTATTTGCCACCAGGTGGCCTAACCATTCCATCGTTCATGAGGAATGAGACTCCATTAGAGAACAGCAGCTGGAACTTCTTAAGCTTTACATATTTTTCTTCCCAAGCCTCCACCTCCCCTCCTTCCTCCTCATCCAGTTGATTAAAAGCGATCAGGACTGCTCTGATTTATCAACTCAATCCTTTACTCTAAGCAATTGAGAAAGCTGGTGCTTCCAGCCGTCCAGCCCCAGCTTTAGAGATCAAGCTCAGCCGTCTCTGTTTACCTCTTAGCCCAAATGAACTCTTGCCATAACAACGCAGGTACCTTGGACTTTTCCTCGTCTGGCAGTAACTGGAGATGGATTCCTTTTTTTGTTGCCTCTGGTATGTCTCTGGTAGCTGGTTTTGTGACCACCCAGGAGTTCTGCACTGGCCACATAAGCTGGATTTATTTTTTTATAAGCTGCCTTGTGTCCCTGGAGCATTGCAGTGTGGATTTAGTGGGCCAGAGGATCTGACTCAGCAAACGAAGTTTGATTTTTAAACCCATCAACAGCAGTCCCCCTACTCAGTAGTTTTGGGATAGCCATGTGGGAACTGGCTCAGCTAAGGGCTCCTTGGGTTTCAGTGGTGTTACAGCTCATGCTTTAAAAGTTGGGACTGACTTCCCAGCTTGGACTTAAAGGAGCCAGACTTACTGATCTGAAAATGGGAAGGAAGATACTCTTGGATGTTATCTCAGGCTTTTTTTTTGATGAGAAGGGTGGGGAAGGCTCTAGCTGTCACAGCAGTATGAACTAAGAAAAAACACATTTAGCCAATGGTATTACATTGACATGCAGGTACTGGCAAGCCACTGAATGACTTCTTAGGAGAAGGAAGCACAATTTCAGGAGAAGATGGTTTTTTTTATGTACTGCAACACTGATAGCTTAGAAAATGGTATTTTCTACCATTTGCATAATGCCTGAATTTTTTTCAGAAGGTACTTTCAAAACAAATCTTAGTAACTAAAGTAATTAACTATGATTATTTGGTTAAAACACCCATAATTCATTTATTTACCCATCTTTGCAATTATGCATTTCAGTTTTGGTGTGAGCAAGGACAAGATGCAGTGAAGACAGGCAGGACCATCATGTTAGAGCCCAGCAAGAGAAGCATCTTCACAAGATCAGTTCAACTCAGCTCTGGAACTGGTACCTGACAATTCCAAGTCAAAGGTATGCAGTTTCTAAATGCCCCCTATCATAACACAATTGCAGCAAGTCACAACTGCGTTGGGCAGACTTTCCTAAATGATGTGGTGATTGAACTTTTAAAAATAGCAGTCATTTGGAGAAAATATCAAGAGTCCTTACATTTGGTAAATGGATTAGTTATAAATAATAAATACCTGGAAATTTGTAGATACTTACAGTTGCATCACAAAAATGTCATGAAGTAGAACTGGATATTTCAGCTACTTTAACCTAGCCTTGGGCTTAGGAGAGTCCAATTCTGATCATTTGCAGGATAAGCAATCAAGTTCAGGGTAAGGAGGCTTTAGCCAAGGTGTTACTCTGGATTTACACCTCTGCAGATAGAATCAGATGCTATCTCCTGGTCTATGCATCCTCCGAGAATAGAATTAATTTTGAATTCTTGTATCATCTGCTTGCTTGTGCACTTATTTGCTAACTGTCTGACTGAGTGAGATATTCTGGGTCAGTATGATTTAGGCATCCTTTATTACACAGTTTCCAATTCAGTACATTTTTTAATCAAGACTAAATTGAAGTCAGGTTCCAGGTACATATAAATATAATATATATTTAGTGAATACATTGCAAATTCCCTAGTCTAATTTTGAATGTAACTATAATAGAATAATAAATATGAAGGTTCCTTTATTTTATAGAGGAGTGTTAAAATATTGCCACATCTTAAAGGCAAGTTAAAACCTATTTTCATATTTTTAAAATCACATTAGCTAAAAGCTTGTTAAGGAATAAATAGTCCAGAGGATAATTGAGACTTAGCTGGCTTAAGCATTAATGAATCAAAATCAGATGCCAGATCATTAATTAATTCTACAAATTATAATGTTGCCATTACTGGCAAATACTGTGAGAACTAATACCAAGGAGAAAATTAAACTGCATAGTTTCCTTTCTTACTACGTATCTTTTGCCAAAAATAAAACTGCAGTAGGGTTTTTTTTGGTTATTACATATATTGTCTGTTTTTTAAAAACTTTTGAATGATTCTTATTTTTTTTAAAACATTTCAATTTCTTTAGCATGCTATTTATAGAATCTGCCTATCATAGACTATAAGGATATTTCCATCAGTGCTGTAACCCACGGAAACTAAAATGTAGCAAAAGTGACAGAAAAGTCAATTCAACACTTCTGAGGCCTCACAAAACTTCACGCCCCTTCAAATCAGCCTCTTTGGTAAAAGACAATAATAGATGGGTCTTGCAATGTGGCCTGAAGTGCCACTATCTCGGGCTCTGTCAGACCAATGCAGAAAATGAATTAGATGAGAAGTGAGAGAGGCAAAAGAGAAGGTCAGCTGGACATTTCTAGCCACCACTTCTCATCCCACAAGAGGAAACTTCAATATATTTAAGTGGTGGTGGACTTTAAACACTCTTCTGCAGAGTGCAGAACCAAGCTGGGGAATGGGCTGTGATGGGATACCACTGAACCTTACGAAGAATAAAACACTCAGCAGTGATGAGGTGATATCATGTGAGATAATATAATGACATGATAGAACAACAGCCTAGTCAGAATAAAACTTTAGGGCCAAAATGACAGAGCACCATTATCTGAAAACTCACAGTATTGGAACTCTTTGTCTGGTGTGGTGTATCTTTTCCTCTTTTCCCATCATGTGACAGACACCAAGATTATCTAGGATCTAGAACACGAAGGTGGTCTAAAACATACTCAAAGTGCTTTGATTAAGCCTTTGGACCAATCAAAAGCAAATGTACTGCAGTACTAGGGAAATAGTTTGCTCACTTAAGCATCACTAAGTAAGTGGGTAGGTGCAGTCTCCTCTGAGATTAAATTGTCCTGAAAGATCCAGCATAGACTGTCAAGTCTGATGCCCATAAGAGAAATCCATGCCTGTAAGAAAAAGCTGTGGAAGAATGTCCCATTTTTTTTCTCCATATCGATTGCTATTTTCATTTAATTTTCTTCTTCTTTTTAATTGAAAAGAAGAAGTCTGGGTGGATTATTTCTAGGTAAAACAGTAAAATAACCTGAAATAAAAATATTCTCGCAGTTTCCCAAAATGAATCACAGCTCAGTTTCCAGTAGGAATCTGAGACTCATGAATCTTGTTACCAAGAGCTACATTTCAGCTGCAGAATAATAAGCTGGCACCTTTTTTCAGCCCTCAGTGTCTGTCCGCCATTAATGACAGCCAAATCTTTGCCAAATCAAATCTATCATCTAGATCAGAAGGTGCTAGCACCATGCCAACTGTCTTTTCTGATAGCTTCATATCTGTGCTGAATAGATGAATTCTTGGTAATTTTTTACCCTTTGGATCCTTTGAACTACCTAAAGATGTTAACCTTTGCCATGCAATAAAAATTAAACTGTCAATAGGCAACACTTCGGATAATAATGTGTTCTGATATAACTACATTACCTATCCCTCTACTGAATTCATGGCCCTTTTCCATGTTTGGAGTCAACAGGTAGTACTAAAGCTGATTTATTGCAACTTTTGGCCTTCTGGCAAAATTACAGTATCTAATAATAGACCAGTAATTACAATTTTCCCCCAAAGTTCCTGTCTTGAGCACAAGTCCAGAAGAAGCTGAGAGCAGCCAACAGTGGATGCCTATGAAACATGCATGAGAATAGGACAAGCACGTAGAGATGCTCCCTCCGAGGACTTTTTCAGATTGCAGCTACTTGAATCTCACCAACTTCTTGAGACATTTAATAGTACTTGAAGATTTTTTCTTGTGTGAATTTGTCCAGTCTTTCTGTTTGTTAAGATATACAGCCAATATGGGTCACTCTTCTAGTTTTAGTCTCTCCAGCTACCCTGCTAGATTGGTGGAAAGATGATGGGCTTTTTTTGTAATGAGTAATGACTCAGAGGTGGAAAGGACTCTTTTTACATGGTTGGATGGCCAAATTCATGGTGCAATAGCTGCTATAATTCTGCTGGGATTTCATATTATCATTAATGATTTGCTAGGGCACTTGAAGCCTGCAATGCTATCCCTTAAAAGGATTTGAAATCTAAACACATTTAAAAAGCTCTGCATTTGCGCTGCGTGGCTTATGTTCCTATTTTCTGACACTACAGCCCTAATTCTTTTGACACTCTGAAATCTGTCAGTGTTAGAAATTATTAATGCCACCATCAACAAGGAAAACTACAAACCCAGGAACTTTTACAACTGTGGTGTGAAAGCACAGTATTCAGCTGCTGTATAAACATCTCTGGCATGAAACTGTCTTGTTCTTTAGCTTGTTTTCGTATTTTTCCACTCATAAAAGTTAATTAATTACAGTAATTAATGGTAAGACCAAATTTATGCAGGCTAACAGCAACTTTGTTCCAGATGGACTCTGCCATGTAATGACGGGCAGTTGATAGTGACGTTTTTCCTTTCCAAAGGGTGTCCAGTGGAAGATCACAGTTAGGGCAGTGTGGGGAGAAGGAAACAAAACCACCGTTCATCCATACTATGAGATGTCTTGTGACAAATAGCTTACTCTAACTGGTAAGTGACACCAAAATAGATGCATTTTTTTTAATCCATTTGTTACTGTCTCACAGGCTTTCAGCCAAGTTATTGAGATAATTTGTATAGAATTGATTTCTGTATATACTTTTATCGGATAGGGAAGCACTCACTGATGCTTAATACACAATGGTCCTATCACACAGTGCTGTATAATCAACAGCCACCCAAAGATTGGATGGTCTGGAAAAAGCACTAGATGGGGCATGATTTTTTCTTAAAAAATAGTTATGCCAACATAATGTCCCAAACAGAATCACTAATTTTCCTGTGCATGTCCCTTTTTCATCTTGGACTGTGTCACCTTGGATGCTTTTATCACTGAATGAAAGCAACTGTACGCCAATTGAATTAAGTTCCTATAATTAAGATAACTATAGTGATGCAAAAGGGAAAACTTTCTGTGCAGCCACATTGTCACCAGGCCCCAAGGCTGTATCTCCTGTCTTTGATGGAGAGGCTGTGGTCTGTAATGCTGGTGAATTTGCCACAGCTCTGGCACTTTAGATGCTTCTGGTTTTAAACCCAGTGTCCCCGATGCACTTCCCACTGTGTCATTTTGCAATTACGAGTTCATTGGCACACACCTTCAACGAGCTAGCATGTACTCTTCCTGCTATACTGTCATTTGCACCGAGTGATGTCAAAGAAAAGGAAAGAGAGAGGCGCCACAATATACTCAATGAGCTTTTTAGATTAACAGTTTGGGGAATAATATAAATTGTAGTAGAAGCAAGGTAGTTTGTTGGGTCTTTTTCTTGTTTGTTTGTTTATGAGGCTATCCTAGAAGATAGGACACAATGAGGAAAATTCTGCCCTTAGGAAAGTTAATGGGAAACAATTCAGCAGTTGCAACAGGGATAGGATTTTTCTGACTGTGTATTATTCCATTTCCATCCGTCCCCCTCTGCCTCCTCTCCAGCACACACGCGGTAGACAAAGAACAGCGCCTCTCCTATTTCAGCTGTCATTTCAAAGGAAGAAGACTGACTTAATTCCCTATCACCAGGTCACTTAATTGCTTGGCGGTCATAAAGGATAACAATTTTTATTGTTCAATTTAATTAGACAGCTTCTAGAATAAAATCATTTGAATTTTTTCATAACACAATCTATCTCTTGGAAAAAGGATAAAAGCTTATTTCAATGGGAAATCATGGCTTGAGTCACATCTGGAAAAAACCCTAGCACCTCAAGTCACTGAAATAAAACTTCTTTGTGTAGACAAATGCAAAACCTATTCTGATTTCTATCAGAACTGAGAGTGATATTAAGTGTTTTTTAGCTGTGTTGGTTTTTGGAAGAGGTTAAGCTACTAGCTAGAGAGTGTAAGGAGGGCCTGGGAAAACTGAAAAATAGATCACGTCAGCTGACTGTGGCTAAGGATGAAAGCTGTCTTTAGGATCTAACATTTCTTTAGGTTGCTGCAGAACCGTACTGCTTCAACAGACACTGTAGCCACCACACAGCAAAAATATAAGTTCTGCCATTTAAAAGATCTTTTCCAGGGGTCAAAATATCTGCCCTATTTACAGAAAAGGAGCTGATTGAGGGCTTGCCCGTACTGGTGCAGAAGGATGCAATCCTCAGCAGAGTTTACTTTTTTCTTAAGAGCCCACTAAAATCTCCTGAAGTTCACCAGGAATTTCGTAGCACCTGTCTGGCAGAAAATCTGCTGGTCATCTGACTTTTCCTGTGGGTATGTGCATGATGACTAAAAGAGACAAAGAAGTAGAGGGGAAAGGCACTGAAAGGGGATGCTTTTTTACTTCAGTAAATTTATAAAATCAGTAATTGCTGAGGGAAGCTCAAAGCCACATACCCAGTCAAGAGATTCTACACTTTGCCAAAGTAGTTTTTTTCTCAAAAGTTCTTCTGCAGCAATCAAAATGTATTAATTTTTTCACAGGTTGTGGAGCTGAAGGGGTGAAGTTTTCTACCTTGTTTAAGGCCAGCAGTTCACCTAATGTATCCACTGAAGCAAAATCAGAGTAATACTTTTTATTTTTTTAAATTTTATTTTTTAAAATACCATGCTAAACCAGCAAAAGAAACCTAATCCAACTCAAGCACAGATCACATTTGCTCTGGTATAAAACATCTTCTGGAGGTTAGTGCGTGTTATTTGGAAAGAAATTTAAGTTGTCCAGAGAAGAGCCACTGGAATGAGAGCACGAACTTCTCTCCAGGTGTTATGTTCTAAATAATGTAACTATAGGCCAGTTTCCCAAGATACTAAACTGAAAAAGCCTGGTCAGCTAGGACATGGAGCCTTCCTCTTTCCTCTTTCTTCCCTTTTTTGCCTTCCTGATTCCTTTTGGGAACGCATGTAGATGTGCCTCCTTCGCAGCCAGGCATTGCTGGTGCAGTAACTGGAGTTAGCAAAATGCACTGGCACTGCCTCCATGTCTCTGCTCTTTTCCCCTCAGATTTGTTACCTTCCAAATTGCTTGCCCACCCTATTACTTGATAAAGCACTCAGGATGTTGCTGCACTTGAAAATGACCTGGTTCACTCCAACCCTGTATATAAGCTGCTAGTATATGTCTAGATCTTCTATGAGTTTGTGCAGTTCTGTATAGACCCACTAAAGCTAGTGGAGCTGCTCCAATTCACCCCAACTCTATCTGATCCATCTTTTCTCATTTGCTCCTTTAACCAGTCCCTTTTTCTTGTTCCAACTTCTTTTCTCATCTACATTTATCAGTCTAGTATTTTGAAATTTTATGCAGTTTGGTTTCATTTACTGTTAAAAATGCATCCCCCGTATCAGGCACATCATTTTCTAAGCCTCCATCATGCCAAGAGAGTTAGTAAAACATCCGTTTTTCACTTCTGTTCCCAACCCGTATGTTTTCAAGTAGCACTGGGGAAACATTTTTTAAAGGACAGACTCCAGAGATGTCTTCTAATATCATCAGCAATGATAATCAAAAGCTGCTTCTGCAGAAGCCTGTGGGATTATCAGTCTCTCAAAAGGAAATTCAGCAGCTTTTCTTGCAGTAACATTTTTTTCTCCACCCTTGCACCTCAGGCTATCCTTCACCTCAAGGTGGTGACACTGTGGACAACTCCATTTCCATATGCACTTCCTATTCTAGTGTCAGGAGGGACCCTTAATCCAGGGTAAAAAGCCCTCCTGGATTTCCACGGGAAACGCAGCTCAAATGCTAATAACAGTTTTTCATAGTTCCTAGGTGATACAATTATGCCTCATTTACAGTTACAAAACACCTCTGAGGAAGTTGGGCTTTTTTTCTTCTATAATTTAGGCATAATTTCAGCTAGTCATGACATCAGTGTTAGGACTAAGACTTTACCACAAAGGAACACACTGCTAATTTCAAGCTTTCTTGGCTAATTCTGTTCAGACCCAGAGGTGATACAGCCTGTTTCTGTCCTGTGATTGGCAGTGCACTGGATGTTTATGAATAGCCAGATAATGATCATCATTTCTGCAAACCTTCCTGCTAGTGACCTCTTTGGCAAGGAGAATAACATAGAGCACAAAGGGGCAGTGAGGGCCTTGTTAAAAAGTTCAACCAAATACTCTCCAGAATTGATTTATCTGCAGCAATCTTATCATTTTGCACTCTGCCATTTCTCACTATTTCTGTTCTTCTCCCTCCAAGTGTTCTATTTCCTTTTCTTTTTCCTCTTCTTAAGTTCCTCAGATGATGCCTTCAGGACTTGCTGTGCCCCTGTCCTTCCCCATAGGATGGAAGCATTTTGCTACCACCTGGGCCATACTTGACTGTGGAGCCCAGCAGAGCCCCACAGACACTTGGAAGAGGATTATGTGTCCTTTCCCACAAATCTAGAGATGGTCATCACCTGCCTTGGCTTGTGACTGCCTCTTCGCAGGTAATCCCTGAGAGCAGTTTATTGACAATGCAAACATTCAACTTCATTGAATTTCTGTAGGGGTGAGAAAATAAGCCCTTGCTTGGCCACAAGAGTAGCAATATGGTGAAAAGCAACAGCAGCCGTCCTCCGCAACGCCTCCCAGCCAGCCTTGCTCTCCTCAAGCATTCGGAAAAGGGCTTCGCAGTTGTCCCCAGGCCCTGCAGAGTGTGGGGGATGCAGGGGGCCAGGGCCTGTGCCAGGGTGAGGGGTGCAGGGTGCAGCAGCAGGGGAGGCAGGCAGAAGGGATCTGACCGCAGCCCAAGCTGTGACAGGAGAAACTGAAATGTAAATTCTGCACCCTGGCAGTAAATTTCACAGCAGCCTAATTTTCGTAGGAATGATGCCTTGGGCAGAGCCTGTGTGGGCCAGAAAGGAACGGGCTTAAAATTTTCTAGAACTCCCTAATCCGCTTTATCAGTCGCTTCTCCCTAAACTGCTGCTGCTCCCTGAGAGATTTAAAGCCACAGTGGCTTCTTCAAGGACTCTTCCTGATTATTATGTTTATTCTCACCCAGTCAAGACAGAGAAACATTAGCATGTGGTTTACACTGCGGGACCAGTCGCAGATACCAGCACTCAATATTTGAAATTCAAGCAGTAGCTACTTGCAACAAACTGGTCAGGATCAATCTAGAGATAAAAAGGAGAGTTCTGCCTTTTTAGAAGGTGGTAGAGATCCGTTGTCGAGGTCTGTCAGTCTCACCAGCACATGCAATGGCACTCACAAAGTATTATTACATGTGCCTGTGCTAGGTTTAATTCCTTTCTTTTGTTTAAGGTTTTTTTTGTTCCCCTTGCAACCATCTGCTTTTCCTCTCATGTTTCAAGTCTTTATATCTATCTGTCAAGCAGGCAATGGATTCAGGACAGGTTTTCATGCCAAGGCATTCCTTCACCTAATGAAAACAAGTGAATAAAACATAAGAGAAGTAGCTTTAAATTAAAAATAGAGAGAAAGAAACCCTGCAGAAAACCAATATCTGAAGGAAAACATTTTTTCGTAGGAAAATGCCTATTGAATAGATGAATTTCTATTTATTTCTTGTAATTTAAGTAGGCACCTATAATTACACCCTATTTAAATAAGGATAAGGACCATGTCTGGTGGAAGAGAAATATATGCATATGTGAAGAGTCAAGACAATGCAGATAAACTTCTGATGGCATGACATATTCATGCAGAGTAGTTACTTTTCAAAACTAAAATTTCCTCCCAAAGGCCCCCAGTTTGTATTATTAATGACATTTTTCTTAGCCTGCATTACCATTTCCATTGGAGGAGAAAAAAGACAAAAACTTTTCTCAAGTTTGAAAGGAAAAAGCAGTCTCTGAGCCACAAACATCAAATGCTTTTGCACAAGCCTTTGAATGGATTTCATCTACATGGTTTTGTAAATGAATAGAGGGAGCATCCACTCCTGGCGTGAGACCCTGTGCTGAGGGACTCAGAGATGAGGAACAGCCAAACCTGGAGGGAAAAAAAGCATGGAAAAATCACTTCCCAATACTACAATACAACAGCAGCCACACACAACGGTGCCCCTTCCAGCCTCCAGAACACCAGTCCCATTTCGCAGTAGCTTTGGCGAAGTGAGTACATTTGGACCCTGATTTAAGTCATGGGTAACACTGATGGCTCGGAGCTAATTTAAGTCTACACCAAAGCGTTGCGAGGAGCGGGGCCATTAGAGTAGTGTCAATCTGTTCCTTCAGGTTTCTGCCGGCTGCATGGAGCCTTGGATGCCATATCCTAAATGTCTGCCACCAGAAGAGCTGTCCCTCTTCTCTGTTTAATGTGAATATCCTGTAATTGGAGTGTCAAGCTTCTCGCTGCCACCACTGAGGAGGAGGATACGGAGGAGGAACCAGAAGAAATCCGTCTTTGCCATAATGAATGCATGCAGTTCAGACCAGATTGGGCTGTTCAGATGTTTTATTCCTCGTTTTCATCTCCTTTGTGGAGGCTCAAGCAGTACCAGAACACAGAGAACTCCTTTTAGGGCTTCAAACCCATCAAAGATCTGCCGGGTCCACTGTGCGGGAGACAGGCAGGGAAGCTTTTTTTGACGCATCTTTCTAATCTCTGTGCTGCTGGTGCTTTTTGCATATCTTGTTGGCTGTTGGTGTGGGGGCACGTGGCAGAGGCTCCCCCCTGGAAGTGGGGGCTGGGGAGCCAGTCCAGGCTGCTCTGCTGCTTTGGTGAGGCAAGCACCTGCCTCGGAAGGGGTGACAAATAGCTGGTTTTACTGCAGTCTCTGGTGCCTAATTGTACAAGGTGGCACAAACGTAGATGCAGTGCCCACACTGAGGCACAAAAAGCACAAGCAGGTGTTTGCTGTGATGCTGTTAACTCATTTATGCAGCTGTTTTTAGGGGTCTGGGCAGTAGCTCTCACTGGCTGTACTCCATATGGCCTCTAGCATTTTCCGGCTGTTTCACAGATGTAGAGAAGATCTATGGCACCCAAAGGCCCTGGGCTTTTTTGCCCTCAAGCGGCTGCTAGCAACAGTTAGGGTCCTTAAAGGAGCAACAAGGGGGGTCCATAGTGCAGAAGAAGCCCTTGTTGCAGCTGTCTGTGATAGCTGTCTGGAGAGGAGTGCAAGGTCTGTCAGCTCAGAGCCCTGAAGGAACACATTCATCCCACTGCTGCTACCCTGCGATTGCCTTGGTGAGGCACTGATCTGGTACTGCCCTGGCCTGTCTTGGTATCATTGTGTGTGCCCACCTGCTCTGTTTGTTTCATCTGTTTGCTGTCCAGATGGATGGAAATCAAAGCTTTTGTTGTCGCCGTATTCCATTCACCTCAATCTGAAAAGATACCTGTAACTACAGCTGTCTGTGCCTTTGCAAGCCACCCGAACCATGATGGATGCCATCTACTCACTGATGAGCAACAGGAGATTTTAATATTGTTCTGTTGTCTTCCTTAAAGATCTGCAAGTGAATAAGCCATGCATGTGTCCCGCTGTTAAAGCTATCGGTCAGATGTATAAAGATTGGACAATCACAGAGATGTGGAGAAATCTGCATTTGTTTTCTAGGATCCCACTTTCTTTTTCTTAAATGCAAGATTTATAATTTTTTTCTGGTGGTATCTAGTACTGCTGAAGTAAAAATTAATACTTGGAATGACCAGCAAGTCATGTTGACTGCTTTCCTGCCATTTTTCTGATCAGGCCTTTAAAAATTAGTGAATATCCTCTCACCATTGATTATATGGAATTTCCTACAGCTATTTAAACAAATCAGACTTCTACAAATAAAAAGCAAACTGAAGAACAGACCATAGTTACCTTGGAGAGATATTCCAGACCTAGCTGAAAAAATATAGGAGTCATTTGTAGTCAGAAATATGAGTTAAGATTAGAACATTTGATTTTTTTTTTTTTTTTTAAATACATAACTAAATAAGCTTTCCCGCGGGCTTGAACAAATCATCACTAAATCCACATTTCAATAGAGAACAGGAAAACTGGACTGGATAACTCTTACGCAGGCTGGGATATTTTACATCTCCTATTCATCTATTCACTCTTTCACAGTGTTGCCCAGAAATCTTAGAATTCATGCATTGGGGTCCAAAAATAGCTTAGGAAAGAGTACTAGATAAAAAAAAGAAAGTACTTCCCTGGAAAGCAAGATTTAAAAAATATATTCCATAAAAATTATTCTCTGTAAATGCTACAGAATATATTAAGTTAGTGGTGTCTAGGTCAAAAATAAACCATTGAAAGAGTGCTTTTATCTGACACTTGGAGCAGGACTAGATGTCTTTTTGCATTTAGCCAGCATGTGTGAATTATTTTGTGTATCGCTTAATTGTTGAAGGTTTGTACTAAATCATTTTGCAGTTCGAGATTCTATCCTATGGTAAGAAATTCCTTAAGTAAAGACCTAAGTGAAGATGTCTTTCTGATTTCTGCAGGATTCTGAACTGAAATAGGTATCACTGGCATTCCTGACCACAGCAAGCCTCAGAAAATAGCCATCAATAGCCTTGGCCTTGTACAGCTGACCCTGTTTGAACTGTGATTACTTCTCCAGAGTTCACCCATATTGTATTGGCAACCAGCATGAAGTATGAGCCCAGTCTGTCCTAAAGACTAATAACTTAGCCAGGAAGATTGGCTTCACGTGCCATGTTAATCGAGTCTCTCTTGAAGTTAGAACGAGCAGTAATTTCCACAGGGAGTCAGAAAATTAGTACAGCCCTGAAATGCACACCAAATTGCCTTTGCACTTACTTGCCTGCCTCCATGCTAGTTACAAGACAGTAACAGTACCAAAAGTTTTGTTTTGACTTGACTTCTTCATCTGCGGGGAATAATGATGCTACATAGGTGATGAAAGGCACCTTAGTCCTTTCATGAAATGACAAAGAACTGGAAAGCACTGTAGTGCTCAACCTCTGCTTCAAGCCATGCTGTGTCTGCACACATCCTACATCAGGAGCATCCAAACTCTGCCCTTGCCACCGGAGGAGTGCTCATGGGATTAAATCTCAATGTCAGTGGGCAGGGTTTGCACCAATAGCCTTCTCCAGGAATGGTAAAAGCCACAATAAATAAGTCAGGGAACCTGCATAATAACATTGAGAATTTATTGCCGTATTTATTAGCAGTGAAGCAGTTTACTGAAGTCCAGCCACTGTTTAGCGCTCCCTCACCAGCTCTGTCTCTTCTTGCTCCCTTCTCACCCCTCTGCATTTGGTTGTTCAGACTCCTGCAGATGACCACAGAGGCAATGGAGAGTGCATGCAGGATCTGCTGGGTGAATGGTGAACCCCAAGCAAACACACTGTTTATTCAGAAATAGTTCAGGCTGTTTTCAGGAGCCAAGAGAATACTGAGTTCTGATTGTGCTTACCTCTTAAAGGGGAGCACACAAATCTCTGTGGTAACTTTCCATTTCAATGGCTACTGAAAGAAATCTGTTTTGGGAATTGCCTTTCCTTACTTGTGTAAAAATCCTTTTGTGCCATTAAGATGATTTGCGAAGAAAAACAAGATCTAGGGGCTTGTTGAGGCACAGTTTTCACTACCCAGTAGAGTTAGTCTCATTAAAATGGACCTCATCTCCTCACTGCTCCTGCACATACTGTCAGTTTATCACAGATCATCTGACATCTCCAAAATGGAAAGCATGACGTAAAGCTGGAAAAGGAGCTCGAGACTGAAAAAAGTCAAAATGAAAATTGCAAAGACTTTGGAGTAATGGTTAGCCAGAAAAGATGGCTGTATCCAAGCCTGTCAAGTCTTCAGGGTACCTATATGCCAGCCAGAGGGAACAGTAAGTGTTCAGGGCTGTATACCACTCGCTGCCCATGGCCAGCTCTGCAAGGAGCAGTGCACAGTCCCAGAGCCACGCATACCGGAATAACCTTCTTAGGAAAACCCTGCAAATAAAACCCCTTGCAGGAATAGCTATCTCTCTTCCCCCCACCTCAGCTCAAAGAGCATGTACACAGCCATGAGAGGCTGCAGCTGACAGAGGCTGCCTGCCCACCGTCCTGCCCACACAGAGCAGGCCAGCTCAGGTCTTTCAGGCAGTTCTCAAGGGCAGTGGTCCTGTGTGTTGGTTTACCCTTGAGTTTTGGGCTGGGAGCTCGGAAACGGCAGAACTGCCTGGGTGCAAGAGGACAAAACAGCCCCCCGAGACCTTCTCTGGGTCAATGAGGGGTGCAAATCCTGCACTCTGCTTGACAAAAGGCAACAACCAGAAAACTACCAGGAGAGGGAGGGGACACTGAGAAATCCCTGGATGCAGAGTGCTGTGGCTGCAGGAGACACAAGGGTGGGGTTGGGGCGAAGTACCTTGCCTTCCAGGGAAATGTTCCTCACATTGGCTGGGAGATGACAGCTGCTAGCAAAGAGCAGCTGCTGACTTTCCTCTCGAAGCTGTATTGCCTCAACTGGATTTCCACAGTGCTCAAGTGGGCTCAGCAAAGGGAGTCCTTGATGGCCACATGCTGCAGGGAGCTCCTGCCTTTCAAGGTGGCCTTGCTCAGGTGGACACTCCCTCCCCTCCCCAGAATGGAAATGCCTTCAGAGGGAGCTTGCTGTGGGAGATGTAATTTCTCCTGTTGGTTTCCACGTGACAGCAGTAAATTCTTTTAATGCTCCTTAAGCTGAATTTTCCACGGTCAGTTTTCCTAGGAGACTGTTTTTGCATGCATTTCCTCGTTGCCTGGACAAGACCAAGACATATTTGAAGCCAGACCGTTGCAATAACTCAGCTGCACATAACAAGCCAGGTTCAGTAGGGGTGGGGAAAAAAAACAGTCTGGGGATTGCCAGGAAGAGAGATTTAAATGGTGGAGTAGAGCATTGTACTCTGGGGGCTTCAGTGGGTTTTCAGCACAGCAGAGGAAGAGGCTGTGACACAAAGCAGTCCCTTTCTATAGGTATGTGTATATTTATATATGAATGTATGTTGAATATTCAGATTACCCCCCCCCCCTTAATCAATGTGTAAAATGCACAGGTGTATAACTGGAACCCAAGACTTTAGCTCTGACAGTCCCTCTGCTCCCCCAGATACCTTTGTCTCAGGCAGTGTCCCCACTGGAAAAACAAACAAAAAAGCAAACCAACCCCAAGCCAACACCAGCAGCACAGAAACAGCAAGGCTTTTCTATAAACTGCCGTTCGAGAGCCCTGTAATTGAATGCATGGGGCTGTGCTCTGTGCTTCCCTGGGGAGTTTGCCTCTCCCACTCCCTCCTGCAGCAGACTTTGACACTGGGAAAGCAGTTTTCCGGCAGCAGCAGCCTGGCCCTGCCCACGCTGACCTGCAGTCAGTGGCACCGTGCACTGTCTTCACCGACAAAGCCTCTACACGGGGAGCTGAGGAGGATCTTAACGAGGGAAAAGGAGCCACGGCTGCAGGATGCATGCTGAGCTCACAAAATCCAGAGGCAAACCTAGGCTGGGAGGTGTTGACTTTGCTGTTTCCTGCATGTGCAGGTGACATCAGTTAATGTGTTAAAGTGGCTAATGTGTCATTAATGGAAAATGGGATTGAAATGAAGGATTCTGGATGTGGGAGGCAAGCCCCTTAAATTCCCTGCTGTAAATGCTGGGTTTGTGAATGAGCCACTGCCACCAGGTACTTTGGAGGAAAAGCCTAGCTAATAACTGGAGAAAATGGCAGGGCACAGAACTCTCCAAGCGCTTGGCCTGGAGGCTGTGTGTCCATTAGAGGAAATCAGAAAGTCAAAACAGACACTGTGTAATTTCTCTGTACTTGCATTAACCATATACCCAGCACTAGCAGTGTGGTTCACTTTCGTATAATAAAGCACTTTATTCCACACCATCGCAGCTAAGTATCCTCATCAGATGGAGCATCACAGTGGCTAGAATTCACTTTTCCATTAAGGAGATCGTGCATCTTGCTAAGACATTAGTCTATAGCTCCAGCAATGTTTTGATTATTTTTAAGAGGGCAGAGCTTGGTGATAAACGTTCATCCTCTCAGCCCCAGAGGAACTTTTAATTTAGCAAAAAATAAAAAAACTTTTCATTTCTACTATTTGGCAACTGCCTTGGCAAAATATTTTGTCCAAATTACAATGTTAATCCAGTTGTTTCAGTGCACAAAAATTGTTCCTTTCTAGGCACCAGGACTGTTTTCCTTGTGAGGCTTTATTGCATTAACTCTTTGGGAGCCCTAACATCAACAGAGCTGTCAAGGTATCAGTCTTTGCTTTTTTTGACCTGGAGCACTGCCTGAAGGTTGGACAAATTAAAATCTGAACTGGACTCTTCTGAGAGGTGCAGGGGGATAGGAGAAGCAACAATGGGTGCAAGGTGGCATGCAGGAAATTTGGATTAGATATTTGAATTTTTTTTGTTTTTCACAGGAAGGGAAGTCGAAACACTGGAGCAAGAGCCACAGAAGCTGTGGTCTACATCCTCAGCAGTTTTAGAACCCCATGTGGACAAGGCTCTGCACACGGTCATTTAATTGGTGCTGCTTTGAGCAGGGGTTGCCCTACATGATCCCTGAGTCCCTCCCAGCCTGAATTACTCTGTGATTTTGTCATCAACACAGAGAAAAAGAGAAAGGGGAAAGCAACATAGGTGATTTTACAATCTCTTCATATCCACTATACTCCAGAGCCAGAGAAGACCAAGCTGTATCCCCAAACTTCCTACGCTGATAGCCTCTACTGAAGTACATGTGGGTGCCTGAGAGCTGCACCAGCTGCTGAAGGGCACAGCTGGGTAAGAACATTGTTTCTCCATGTTTGGAAGCCTGGGAGGGCTGAGGGTTTTTTAAGCATTTTTTGTACCTGTGGGCATTGCCACATGCCCTTTGGAGCATCATTTGCGGTGTCTTTCTGGAGTGATGCTGAGAGCTCTCTGGCTGAAAAGTCCTAAGGCTGGTGTCACAGAGCCAAACTGTTCTCTCAGGTCTGCCCCAACCACTCTGAGGTTTGACTGGGTGGGTATAGCCAAGACCACAATTAAAAATTAGGATTTCTGCTTGCCTTTTAGTCCTTGAAGTAATTTTAACTCCTTGCTGACATATGTCTATATTGGGGATTTATGTATTTATGTATCTGTAAAAGTAGTAAAACAATATACAGATGGGTGTTAATGCTATAATAAAATCTCAGTGATAAGCAAGAGCTTCTCTGAGGCCACCTTAAACCCTGATGAAACTTAAATGCCAGGTTGTTATTGTGGCTTGTTTACTCTCACTTCTAGCTGCATTTTACTGTTTGGCTTCCTAAATCTCAGCAGGGAAAGGACAGCTTAGCTCCCTTGAAGACCGTGCTGCTCTGAAATGATGACTGTTGCTGTGGGGGAAGGGGTTGCACTCTCTGTGACATGATTTGTAGGACCCTCTATAAATCATTTACCAGCATGCCTTCACTGTAAGCTTACAATTTGTGGAGCTTTAAGAAATGTGAGGAATAACAATTTGCAAAGGAAGGAAAACCAAACCAAACCAAACCAAACCAAAAGAAAAAAAAAAAAAAAACAGATGAAGAGATGGACATCTCTAAACCCCTTGCCTGGAAAACCCAAAGCCCGTATTTAAGTCATAGGGACAAGCCCTGCAAGCATTTTAATGGGTGAGTGCCTTCCTGCGCCGCCACCACGTGTTGTACAAATCGCGGTTTTGTGGCTTCAGAGCAGACGGGGAGGGGGCTTGGCCAGCCCTGCACGGGCAGTGTGGCTGTGACCCTCGTGTCTGCCTCTTGAAGTCCTTAATAAATCATCCTGCCGTGCTCATAAAGCGGAGTTCAGCAGCAAAGCAAAGGCCTGAGCATGCAAACCCAATTGGAAAATCAAAGGTTTCTAAAAGGGGAGGGCAATAACTTCCATTTCTGTCACAGGGCAACACCCACATGTGGTTACGGATGACACCGGAGCAACAGCTGGGGAGCTACCGTGGAGGCATTACATTTTTCGTACTGCTGGAGATGTCTGGCGTCATTCTTATGCCAAATGGAAATGCTGATACAGATTTTAAGTGATAACTAATGTCAGTCAGCATTATTATAAATAGAAATCCTGTCTCAAAAAATATTTCTCTTTTTGATGATGGATTTGGTGATACAGCGATCTTCCTTCCCTTGTCAGGTGCTTCACTTAATACAGTACAGCAAGGTGATTAAAAAATGAGCACTCCACAATATCAGTAAAAATTGCATTAAATGGATGGAGAAGTGAGGTATTTTTGAGTGGGATTCAAACAGAGATGTTTCCACTGTAGGTCAGAAGTGACCAAGACATTGAAAGCATTTTCTACCCAAGATGCACCATGAAATCTAAACGACCTGACAGGTAGCAACAGGTCTGCCTCAAGGATGGGGCAAACAGCACCAAAAAAGCTGATGAAGCTGAGGAGTTAATTTTTCCCCATTTTATTGGCTGAAAGAGACGCCCTGGGGATTCACTCTATGATCTCCCACGGACCACAGTCCCTTCCTAGGGCAGATCTGCTGTGGAGCTGGAACAAGAGGCACTAGATCAGCATCCTGTATTTGGTGATAGCCAAAAAAAGTGCTTCAGAGAAACTGTAAATCATGTAGAAGATGGTGCAGCATTTGGTAAGGTAGGCTCACTCAAACAAATTGTAACTAAATGTCGCTGTCACGTCTGAGACGGGTAAAGAAAACGACACAGAGACCAGGCTTATGAACAAGTGGAAGCGCTTTAATAATTTTCCAACTACTTTTATAGGATAGATCGCAAAAGTGTGTTGAATGTCAATAGGTAATTGGTTCCTCGGCCATCCACCCCTTGAGGGGATTGGCCAAGTTCTAAGATACCTATTCCAAAATATTTTCAAAGTCAAAGCCATAACAATCTTGCAAAAC
Source organism: Struthidea cinerea (assembly GCA_013397865.1). Taxonomy (NCBI): domain Eukaryota; kingdom Metazoa; phylum Chordata; class Aves; order Passeriformes; family Corcoracidae; genus Struthidea; species Struthidea cinerea. The sequence continues at coordinate 502,373 of VZTI01002091.1, read as the reverse complement.
AGCTTGCAGGTGCAAGAAGTTTATGAAACTGTGACCTCGTTTAAAATAGTTTGCCTGGGAAAGACAGTCTGCTCACAGAATATTGAGAAAAGGCTGAAGAATTTCTCTGCTTCTAGCTTTTTAGCACCTACAACTAAATATAATGTATTTATGTAAAGGGTAGGGATGCAGAGTGGAAGCCACTCCTGGAAATGGGCAAGCAGGGTAATCCCACAATAACAGCAAAGGCCTTAAGGTCATAATGGAGAAGCAGCTGAACACAGGTTGTGAGGGCAAAGCTGCACTAAAAAGAGGGAAAATAATTGCTATATAAAAAGAAAGGAATGTGAGCAGATTCAGACATGGGCTTCTTAGGTTGTATATAGTTGAGATGAGGCCAGTTCCTGACACTGCTCAGCTCCAGAGTTTATCTTTTTTAATGAGCGTGTAGCAAAATTGGTGACTACACAGAAAAAAACCAAAATGCCACAGCAAGTGCCACAAAAACAGTTTAAAAGCTGAAGAAAGTGCTTTAAAGTGAGAATCAGAGAGAGCACAATCTGTTTAGCCTATCAAAAAAGAAAAAAAGGACTGAAAAGTGGCTTGATTACAAAGTACTATTACCTTCATGAAACAGTGGGAACCATGAAGGGTTTTAGCATGGGAGGTAACAAGACCTGTGTCCTAGTTTGGACAACCTGGTAACTGGAATCTCGAGACAGATGAATTGATATGGTAGGAATACATTTTTAAGAAGAAGGGTCTAAAGCTCTGGTCAAGGTATCCATGGAAGTAACGAATCCTCCCCCTCTTAATGTCTTCTGATCTGGACATACAGCTTCACTTCAAGCAGAAGTTGTGTTTTTTTCAAACATGCCATTGCTATCTCCCTCGTTTTTATGAAAGTCATCCTTTAGCATTTCTAATGGTTGAGACCTTTTGTGGCAATAAATAGAAGGGAGCAACAGAATGGCCCAGAAATTATTCCCCAGAATATTTTTAAGTACTCAGTAATTACAGGAAGTATTAAATAATTGAAGAAAGTAGTTTGCACGAAACCTCTGATCTGCATTCTTTAAAAGAGATTCTTGGCTCACAAGCTTCTTTCTTTCTGCTCCTTGCTGAATCATTGGCAGGAACACAACAGGACTTAGCAGGTTTTTCCCAGTGCTGCAGCAGCTCTTGATGGCAAAGACTGAGGGTTCGGAAATGCCCTAGGAAGGCTGTCAGGAGCCAGCAGGCATCGGGCAGTGACAGCAGACTTGCAAGCCAAGAGCAGCCTCCCTACCAGCATGTGTGCTAGCTACTCTAATCACCACCCCTACAGACCTTAGCCCAGGTAAGACTCAAGGGAACATTTCCTTCTGCATTTATGCCAGCATTAATGCTACAAATTTTGGTTTCCCTTGTCCAAGATATCCAAGATACAGAAACTGATCCTGCCTGTGGGATACAGGATTCTCTTTTCAAGAAATAATATCTAGAGAATGATCAAAGGCATCTATAGTCAGTGGATTAAATGGAAGCTGTGGATGCTGGCTTATATTAGCTTCCAATTGAGTGTCTGCTGCTGATTTTGAAGTGCCTAAACTAAAGACACTAGAGACTGAAAATGTTGCCTAGCTGTGCTTGATCTCCATGTCCCAGAGGAGTAAAGAAAGCAATAAAAACTAATACTGGCAGGAACTGTAACATGCCCCTAGTGACAATGCACAGGGAGCAAGCAGAGCAGAGCAGGAAGCTGTTCCCCCAAGCCACCATAACAATGTTCATGTGCAAGATCATGTTTTGCACCATTTTCAGGGTGACTATGGAATTTATTCCAAAGGTATTAGCAGGGGCTACAGAGTGGTGAGTGTAAAAAATAGGGGGGAGACAAATTATAAGGTAAACAGGGAAGAGACTGAGAAAAGTGCTGGAGCAGCAGATTAATGCTCAGGGACACCCTGATGTGAGTTCTGTGATAGAGAATGAACATTTGGGACTGAGGTATTTGAACTTCCTACTCAGATTCCTGCAGCCAGCCTGAGTTTGCTGATTTGATTAAGGATTGACTGTGCCCATGTGAATTTAAATTGATTTCTTATTGCAGCATGAATCCCTCCCTCCTTCCCTCCCTCCCTGTGAGAGAAGGCGCAGCAGCTGAAGTCACCTTTACAAGTCATGCTGACATGGGAGAAAGAAGCTAAATGGGAGAAAGAGGCTTATGGGATAATGAGCAAATATTTTTTAATTAGTGGTGAACTAAGTATTTCTCCTGTTTTCTGCTCCAGATCCTGTCTGGCAGAAGAGAAGGAAGGAGGCAGGACTGGGATGGGATAGGAGAGCCCTAGTGTGAGTGGGATTCCACCAAGTGGCTTTGCTCCTGCTCTGAGCCCTTATCCCTCGCAGCTGGGTCTCCTTCTTGCTGTGATATGCACAATTTTCATTTTCTCCTCTCTGCTGCAACAAGCATTAATTTAAAATTCCAGCAGGCACAACTTTGGAGGCCTCCTAGTTTCCAAAGGAGAAGTAAGCCAGGTGAACCAGGAATTCACCCTGTAGGTGACAAGGACTCTTTTCTGACTGGCTTTCCCTGACCTTTAGCCTCGTTCCAGCCTCCGGTATCATTGATGCATTAGTGAAGCGCCTCAAATCTGTAAGCGACATAATTTGCTCGACAATCAGCATTCTCCATCAATAATGAAACTAAAAACATAGCTTAATAGACAACAAGGCTAGAGCAGCTGGCAGTGCTGCACAAATCTGGCACTCTTGCTGCTGAGTTTATTAGACGTTTTATAGTCCTGGGAACTAAAGATAATGGATCCCATTCCCATATGCTGCATCAACAAGAGCTGGGACTTCTTCGTGCCATTGATCTATGAGGCAGCAGTGAATACGACCCAGACACAAATGCTAAAATGAATCAATCCTAAGCTGTTAAAGAGACACCACGAAGCACTTTCCAGTTTTCAGTTCTTGCTTTCTAATCTCCATTCCATGAAATACTCTCCCAAGGGGTTTTAAATACACCAGTTTGCTGCAGACTTTGGGATCAGGTTGAGAGGAATTGCCCCTGTGGATCAGAGAATAGAGATGAAATTTAGAGCCCATTACCCTTAGTAGGCACTTGTGAGCTCCACCCATTCCCTATGAAGCAAAAAGCTTTTGGGGATTGCGTTAATTTTTAAAAAGTGCTGTGTGATTATGTTCATACAGGTTTACTGTAGGGTTCATAAAGCTATTCTCCTCAGATGACGGGAAAACGAACTTTGATTTTTTCCCAAGTACAGAAAACTGTAGGTATCTGCAGCCAAGAGAATTTAAAAAAAAAAATAAAGAAACAGACTTCAGTCTGAACCTGACCAATTGTGAGCACTACTCAGGTGCTAACATTGGCTACTTCAGAAACTATGATACCTTCCAGTGTTAGAATGTGAAGCTGCCATGGTGGCTGCAATCTCAAATCCATTTATATTGAATCTACATCAATGTGCTCTACTTTAGCCATTTAAAACACCTAATACTCAATATCCACAAATTGTTTTAAAGCAAGCATGCAAGGAAAAGGAAAAGCTCTAAAATAGCAGCCTCTAGACTGACACCTGAAATATAAAACAGAGACAAGAGAAAAATGCTGTGATATAAAATCAGTTTTCAAAGCAAGGAGAGACTATCTAGCTATGTACACAGAATGAAAGTTTTACCAAGACATTATCACATAAAATAGTTTGGAGAGTTCCTACTCAAACACAGGGTTATGAAAAGGAAAGACAATCAGCTCACTCCTCCTGATTATGGATGCTAAGAGGAGCTGATGACGGCCTCAGGCACTTTCGTGGCTCCATATGCCCAAAATCTCTGCAAAAATTACATCAAGTGGCATTTGGTATTTAACCTTGCTGTGCCCTTTACAGCAGGAAATAATGCTACTTGGGTACAACAGCGCCACAAAATCGTGTTTTCCAGTAATTAGTATCAGGTAAATAACTCAAAAAAGCTGGATGGAGAACTAAAAAAGAGACCACTGTATTCATTAGTATGGCAAATTATTTTCTCCTATATGTATCTGAATGGATGGGCAAATAATGAGTCTCTTAGATTTGCAGAGCATCTCACACTGGGGAGAAGACCTGATTGCTGGGCACACTGCATCACTCTGTTAATGTGGACAATGAAACCCAACAGCTGTTTAACAGCACACCCAAGTTTACAACCTGAGATAGAAGCAATGTAATTATTTTGAGACAAGTTAGACTGCTAATGCTAGTACGTGGATGTAAGAGATGAGTTTCTCAATGGCTCTGTGAAATCCAGACTTCGCTTGCAGGAGCGAAACAAAAAAACTGGGCGCAGGGAAGCACTCAAGCTTTGCATGATTCCTGCAAGTCATGTGGCAGACATTTTATTGGTGCTGGTCAAGAAAAAATGCATTTCAACTTTTCATACTAAAGAAAGCTTATTAGGAAAGCTTCCCATCAGGATGCTCCTTTGTAGGTGTGGTAGCTGTTTGAACTTTTGGCTCAAAAGAATACAATAAAAACTATTTTAGGTGCAAGGTGAATAACACAAATATTGAATTTGATAAAATTCTGTTTCCCCCTAAAAGAAATCATCTGAAAACTCCAGTATAGATGATGTTGTGATGAAAGCGTAAAAGAGAAGTTAGCAGAGTTCAAATTGAAGTCTCCAACAGCAGCCAGGCTGTGAGTGAGACATGCAATACCTTATGTGAACAGCTCAAAAGGATCCTGTAAAAGTGAAAAACAGCCCAAAATAATTTTGTTATTACAAATAAACCATGTTACGTTTATTTGAAATACATTTTTTCATGTTTTTCTAAAAAAGCTTCCTTTTTAAACAGTAATTTTAAATACAGCAATTATCTGAACACTTGAAGCGCAAAACACTGCTCCCATCACACGACTGTACTTCTCACCCCAGCATGTAGATACAGTCATGAACATATACCCTAACTATAGGGCAATTCACACCAGGAAAACCTCATGTGCTGAAGAGAGAGGTGAGCATCACAGCACACAACCCACTGTCCAGAATGAAGGGCATCAGAGGAGCAGAGTTTTATCCCTAATTCTGCTACTCACGTGTTGCCATTGGCCAGCTGAGCTGATGATTCTGGACTCATTACTGCCACAAGCTGGGGTTGGAGGGATTTAGGTTTGCATGTGAGTGATGCCCATGGCAGAAGGTTGCAACATGCGGAGTCATGAATTGGCTGCAGCCTGAAAAGGGAGAAGTGGAGAAAAATCATGAAATGCTGTGAACTACAGTAACACTTGTGTTCAAGCTGCTAAAATAAAAAGCTTCATGAAGCTCACACAAGAGATTAGTTTGGATCCTGAAAAAAAACCCAAACATTTTTCCAAGATTTGAGAGTTTTACGTGAAATTGTTTTCCTGATGGTCTTTCCCTTGTACCTGTCCTCACCCCATGAGGGGGCCATCCATCCGTTCAACTGGGTCCCATTGCACAGCCCTTCTGCTTTTGTCCTGTCAGTCCCTCAGTCTTTCCTCATTAAGTGAATGATTTAATCTTAAGAGCTCACTAGCTCAGTGACTCCTATCCAGTAAAACAAGCTCCCAGTCCTTCCCTGCTGGTACCTGCTGCCCCAAAGGCAAAGCAATAAAGCACAGCCTCACCGGCTTGGTGTCCCCCTTTAGCTGGGCAGGTTTAGCTTCTCTTCTCTGCTCAGCGGGTTTTCCTGGCTGCTGAAACCTCTTACCAGCCCTGCTACTTGGCTGAGCAGGTGGCTTGGTGCATGGGAACAAGTGGAGAGCTGCCTGCCCTTCCACCTGCTCCTGCCAGAAAAGTGGCACCCCGGGAGCCTTGAGATGGCATTCAGCCCCTTGCCCACGTGCAGAGACCCCCTAACCCCTGCACAGCCCCAGAGGATGAGGCGTGAATCAAGATGCTGTTAACACGGCACAGAGGGGAGATGTGGTGGAGCCTGGGCAGCTGTGGGGGGCAGAGTCTTGCCATGGGAGCAATGGAACTACTAAGACCAGGCTGGGCTGCACCTCAACAGCACAGCTCAGTCTGCTCCAGTCCCCCCACAATCCCCATGCTGAACTGTCCGAGCCGTGAATGAAACCTCCCAAATAATTAAACATCATCTGCTTTAGCAGCCACCAGCAGGAAAATAAATAAGACGTCCCAACAGAGGAAGATAATTTCACGTTTATGCTTCCAAGGGAAAAGGGAACTTGAAACAAACAAAACATCTTTTTTTCCCTGCAGAAAGAGAAACTGCCTGTCAAAGCAGGACTGTAGCGACACTGAGGACTCTGTGCAAAATTCTTCTGTTTGCTTCTGCATTTGATTAGCTGCCTGCATTATGTGTTTTAATTTCCTGCCATTGAAGCACATTGCTGTCATGGTGATAGATGCTATAGAAATGATTAAAATAAATAAATAAAAGTTCAGAACACTTTTGACCAAGTCTGTGCTAATTAGTGCATAAGACAAACAGAAAAATGTTTTCTGGGATTTGTGTCAACTGTATCCAGATTCCTCCCCTGGTTCTCAGATATTAGCAAAACCCTTTCTAGAAATGGAAATAAAGAAAGGCAGCAGATGGTGCTGGGAATACTCAGAGTAAGACGTCTCCATTCAGACCCAGATATTAGTGGCAAACCATGGAGTTAACAAGCATTGTGGAGCAGTGAATATTTAATTTGTGGTAGTAGAAGAGTGAGGAAGGCAGTAATGCAAAATGAGTGGTAAAGGCTAACCAGAAATCATTCAGAACTTGTGTGGGTGAGATGCTACCTGTGATGGCAAAAGCTCATCTAGCAGGAATAGGTGGAAGTGGGAGGGGAAGGAGAAGGAGGCTATGCCTCGGCAAAAATGTGGAAGGATGGAGATTAATCTTGTTAACATAGTTTATAACACCAAAATGATGATGTGGTACTGTTCCTCTCTACTGGACTTTATAAAAAAGAAAAGCAAAACAGTAAGAATTGTGACTAGCACAGGGTTCAACCAAAGGCATCCTAAGAGTTTTACAGGTATAAAACTGTCTGTACTTTCAAACTGAGGAAAGGATTTCTCTGATTGACAGCAGGAAAGAAATACATAAAAATAACTCCTTTCCAAAACCAAAGAGGAGTTATTATTTCTTGCAGAGCTTCTACCACAAGCCATCATCATCCCCTCCTGGCTGCCTTTCCTGTAGAGATTCAAAGGTACAACACATATCCTCAAGCCATGTAATATCACTGCTGTTGCGCTGTCTATGCAGTTCTGATCAAATTTTCTTTGATCAGAAAATTAATCTTAGTTGGAAATAGGAAACCAAAAGGATATTTACTGGACACAGTCTATATTAAATTAGCAGATGTTTAGCATTTTTTTCCAAGGTACCATCATTTCTCTGACAAATACAATCTCAATTTGGGCTATAAGTGTAAATTCTAATCTCAGTAATAACATCTCCCATCGCATTGCACTGCCACCTGCATATACTTTGCAATGCAAATTGCCCGAAACACATCCTTCCTTTCAGCCCACATCACTAAATGGAGGTGAAATCCTACAGTTTGCAGTTTTGGCTTTGCACAATCTAACCTGTAGACTTTGACCTCAGGTCCAGTGTAGTAACTGAATTCTTGCTAGGAATTATGTCTTTACAGAACCTGGAAGTTTTATCAGTGCTGCTTTTGTTACAATCTGGAAGGAGTCGCAAACCAGTCAGTGTTGGCTGCATTTTTTTTCAGATGGCTGTAGTCTGTACAGGGAGGTGTGCAGGGCTAACAGAGGAGCAAGTGCACTGCTGACATAGCTATGCAGTAAAGGCTGTCAGTAAAAAAGCACAGAGTAAAGTCTTGGGATTCAAGGGGCCCTGTAATACCCAGTCATTCAAGGATGGACCAGCCATCTGCTCTGGGGACCTGTTGGTCAGCATTGGTAACTGTGGTATCATAATCCCAGATCTCACACACGTTCTGCTAAATTCACCTCTCCTCGACAGAATGCTTTGGTCTCAGCCAAACAGAAAAACTACCCTCCAAAACTTATCCAGGTGTCACCAGAGGACTTGACAAAAGCAGTCACCAGTTATGCAAGGACCAGCATCTTCCACAGCCGTCTCCAACTGATGGTTTATGTCACTTTGGCTGCAGAAGGAATGAAGCTTCAGCCACAAAAATCCCATCTGCTATGTCAGAAACCTGCAGTGCCTAGACCTGGCCATCACCAGCTGCTGGTCACTGCTATCAGCAGCCCCAGCCCGTGCTTTGACCAGGGGGAGTTCTAGATTTGCTGCATCATGTCATTGCGTTTTGGACACATCTCCTTGCCACAGGTATTGCAGTAGCCCAGGAGGGCAGAGGCAGCTATCAGGGTGGCAAGGAACAGCTGAGGAAACCAAAAAGTGGCAGCTGGAGCCTATGGAAAGCTGTAGGGAACACGGGGAAGGTGTAGGACATAGCATACAGGCTGGCACAGCCTTCAGCCACTTGGTACAGAGACAGCCCCGTCTGCAGCAAGCTCAGACTGAAAGCCAGCCGTGCTGCACAGCGCCTAGAGAACAAATTGGGCAGCTGGGGGGAAAAATGCATTCCACAGCAGATGCATCGCTATGAAAATAGCCCAGCCTGCTGACTGGACAGCCTGCACAGATCTCACTAATGCAGCAGGCTGAGCAACGAAGGTGTCAATTTACCAGAGCACAGCACGTGTACTCAGAGACTGGCAAGGGAAGACGTACGTGAGTGGGAAAAGTTGAGTCCATCACTGCCTCCAGTGCAAAGTTCAGGAGGGAGAAGTTCAGTGCACTCCAGAAGGTTACTGAATGTGCAATTTGGATTGCTTATCCACATGCCTTTTCCAGCAGACTGGAAGAGTTTGCGGTGAGGGTCAGGGGGGTTCCTGCTGCTGGGTAATGGAGACCCCAGCAGTGCCGTGGTCAAAGTGGCAAAGGAGCACCTTGCTTGAGGTAGGTTCCAGTGTGAGGTTCGTGTCAGCCCATGCTGCCTGGCTGAGGGGAGAGGGCATGTGGCCAGATGAGGAGCAGACTGTTGGGCATCTGAGAAAGCACCTTCATAGCCAGCTGTTTGCTCCCAGCATTGTTCAGAGCAAGTTCTGAGCTTCACCCTTCACCAATTCTGCCTCAGGGCAGAGCACCAGCCTAACGCTGGGCTGAGCCCCATGTTTGTGGCCTCAGTGATGGGGCTGGGAGCCCTGCAAGGGGGCAAGCGTCTTCATGACAGCCAGACACCCTTTCCTGTGTCAGCTAACTGCACTTGCAGGCTCCAAGGAGACCTTCCAACTAGATGGTAACAGTGCTTTTGTTGCAATGCAAAGGGACAGGGCTGCCACATTGCTATCCTGCAAGCATCACCCTGCAAACCCAACTTCTGCGTGTCCTCATATGCATTTCCTCCCAGTTTTAGGTACAGATGCAGATGTTTTTGGGGACTTCTCTTCAAGGCCACCACATACATCATCCATCCTGTAACTGATTGCAGTGGCACCAGCTCCTGTCCTTGACTGTGCTTCTTTGTCAAGCACAGCAGCGATAGCAATCACTTCAGATTTTGCAAACCTGCAGATCACTGTTGCCAATCTTTGTACGAACAAGAACTAATTAATCTTCACCACATCTTTGTGAAGAAGGTAAGTATTATCATTTATTATCTTTCCTGTTTTACAAATACAAACCGAGATGGCAAAACAAAAAATGATTTGCTGATGGCCAGGCAAAGATAAACACATCGTGGGCAGTAAATATAGTATTGCTCAGTGAAAGAAGGCAGACTGTGACATTCTCAGTTTTTACCTTAATGCAGATAATGAAGAACAGCCATCCTAATAAACAGAAGTTCTTTGAAATGGAGGCTTTCTGCTCTGAGAATAAGTAAAACAGCAGGCAGAATATTTTGCTAATTTTACTGCAAAAAAAATACAAAGATGAAGAGCCCAAATTTTGAAACAGAGCAGCAGCTGCACACATTTGGTTTTAGTTTTTAAAAAGAGCACATTTCCCATTTAGGCTTCAAAGTGGCTGCACTGTCAAAAGGCCCACTGACATATTGAACCTCTTGACATTTTGATTTTTAATTTACTCTGAAATATTGCGGAGGGATCAGTTAAGTGCTGAACTTCATTTTTCTTTTAGTCTGCTGCAGTCAAATGGAGTGGAGCTGTGTCTTTAAAATCTTGCCCCATTTTGCCTGTAGTAGGGACATGGAAAATTGGCTTTCTGTGTGTGCAAAGGCAAGAAAGGATGTAGAAATCTTGCTGAAAAGAACTGAAAATTGCCTGTTTCACTGTAGCTTTGTCTCAGTAAGATGCTCCTTGTCTGTGGAAATAGTAGTTGTTTCCTGCCTTCTTACTCTGTATTTCAGCAATTACACTGGCCATTTTAAGAAACTAGTTATAAATACGGATTATTTTCATGTCTGGTCAAATGTTGAATAATGATTTAGTATTCCTGTGCCACCTCCTTACAAAGCACTTCAAATTGATTTGAGTACGAGCCTGATCTTTTCAAAAATCTTAACTGAGAAGGAAGCAGCTGAAATTATCCTGGAAAAAAGCACTCAGGTGGCTCATCATTTCTTAACTGTGTGAGGTGAGAAGGGGAAAGGCAAGACAGTGGTAAAAAAAAGCAAGGGAAGAATTTCTTGGGAACAAGCTCAAGATGCATCCAAAGGGAGATCCCTTAGGGCCTCCAAGGAGGTAAACAACTATCATTAAACCATCCTGCAGCTCTTTGGCTCCCTTACCTTCTTTTTTTATTGTCTTTCTGTCTTGTGGAGAACCCTCACACAGTGCAGTGCCCTGAATTTATTCCTTCTTTGTATGTTTTGATAGATGACTTTTCCATATTTTTTTTCTCTAAGTTCTGGGCACCTCTGCTGTCATTCTAAAGTTTGCTCCTCTTAAACAATACATTTAAAGACTAGTCTGAGGAAGTTTCCTCCCTTCTTGATGAGCATAGCACCTGGGCAACCAGCACAAAGACAAGTTCAGGCAACAGCAAAGCAGGAATAGAAGCAGGGTAAAACAGAGACCTTCCTCCTCATGTACCTGTATTGGTCACATAGAAATGGCCCAGGTAAAGAATCACTCTGGTGCCTAAAATTAGGAGACATGAGCATCAAAAGGCAGAGTACTGTCTGTGATGGGCAAGTTTCCCCAAGCTGCCATGTTTCATTGTAGCCCAATCCAAGAGGGATCGGTGCAGCCTTTGCCATTGCTGCTGCTTGGGCATACAAAGAGCGACTTGTGTTTACTTGTCCAAGAGGGGAGCTTAAGCATTTTCTATTGCTGTCTGGTGAGCAAGCCAGAGGCAAAGCAAGACACAATGTGTGGTACTCGCAGTCACCTGGTCTTTTATTTTTGAATGTGGGAGGGGAGGAGCACTGTGTGATTTCGTGTTTCTGTGGCACACAAGATGGTGCCATGCTGGGGAATGCTGCTGCCCAAGGGAAGAGGGCCTGGGAAGTGTCTGAGGATGTCAGCTGTTGGGATGAAGATCTGGAAAGATCACAAGGTTCAAGGCAAAGATGATAGAAGGCATAGACCTTCAAATGGCCAGGGCATCTCTTCAGCTACTTCTACAGAAATTTCTCAGACACCAGTGGGAGGGGTGACTCACTAAATGCCAGGCAATTTAGCATACAAAGAGCAGAAAGGACAACTGTGCATGTACCAGCAAGATGGACGCAGCGCAATCCCATGGACGGCGGTCTGGGAGCAGGGAGCCTACATGTGCCAAGGCACGAGATCAGAAGGAAAACCTGAGGGGCTCGGGGCAGGGTGGTGACACCTTGCCCTGCTTGGATAACAAAGAGGGGAGCTGGGGACTGCTCACCACTTGGTGATGTCTGCCCTATGGGGAACACAGTACAGTTTACAGAAATAAAAGAATTGTTGGATGAACCGGAGGTGTTTCATTGCTCCTGAAAGAAGTCCCTAAGCATATTAGTTAAAATGGAGCTCAGCCTGTTCAAAGGTAAGTGAAAGGCAGGGGTAGCTGGTTTGGAGCCTGACTGCCATTGGGGAGTGCATGAGGAAGGTTTGCCCAGGACAAGTCCATCGTTAACCCAGACAAGTCATCAACTCTGGCAGTGAAGTTCAGGGAGGCCATCTTGCAGAGAGAAGCTCACCAGCTGCCAAGGCAAGCGTCTGTCCTGGGGTTCTGCATGGGGAGGTACCTCCTCTTTGTTTAATTACAGGGTGAGAGCACCAGAAAGGCACAGCTGAAGAAGCAGAAGAGCTTTCCTGGTTTTCTTTCTGTTCATTTAGTTATACAGGTGGCAGGTTTGCAAGCAGAACATCTTATTGAAGTTTCAGACAGATTTGTATTGATTTGAAGTCAGAACATTGTCCAACTAAGTGAACCTGCAATAAACTAATTTTATGCCAAGTTAAGCCTGTACAAAAACATCTTGCAGTGGTTAAAATGAATTGGCATTTAAACAAAGTAAACATAATTTGATAGAACTTCAGTGAGAAGATGAGACTACTCATATTGTGGCCCTGCAAGAGCATTTGAGAGAATTATTAATATAATTCCTTTTGCACAGGAAAAAAGCCTGGGTTTGAATCTATACAGTAACATTAAACAGAAAGAATTTTATGAACATTTTTTTAAAAACATCCTGATTACAATTTAAAGACCTAGTTCTAATTCTTTGACCAAAATAATTTTTTATTATAGTATAATTCACTATTCGAAAAGAGTAAGGTGGCAGATAGTGTCTAAAGCCAAGACAAAACTACAAGATGGCATGTAAAATAACTGTAATTAAACAATCAAATGTAGCAATTAAACATGAATGATTCTTTATTAGGCTGAACGAGGATGCCAAACAAGACTCCACAGGTGGCAAGTTTATTCCCCCATGCTTGTTGGTATTTTCATTAGCAGCTCTTGGCATAGTCAGACATGCAAATCTGTCCGTGTTCTTAAGAGCAAGCCCCTGTTTAGGTATCCTTCAAACCAAGGAGGATATGCAAATATCAAGGAGGACAGGATTAAAGTATAATGATGGTGTTTAGGAGATAAATTGAAGAAATATGCTGAGAGTCAACAAAGTCAATGTTCTGCACAGGGAATAATGAAATGCATCACCGTAGCATGGCAATAGAAAATTCTGGGAAAGGTGTTGTTTTGCTGTGGTATCCAGAGGTCACCAGTAAGCCCCTGAGAGAGGTGCCAGCAGCACTGCTCTTTGACAGACACAACATCCAGGCAGCCGAGATGGGCTGTGCTGGGCACAGCCGCGACTGGGTGGCAGTGCTTTGTGAAGCATGGGAACTCTCCTTGCAGGCGGTGCTTTTTCAGAGCCAACTTCCCTGCCAGAAGCCACAGGCAGAAAATTTTGTCATGCCTTGCAGCCCTGCAGCTCTGGAGACGTGCCAGGGAGGCATTGGTACAGCTGCCAGGTTTGCCTGGGCTGGCATCCAGCGTGGCCAGTGTCCCCCCGCAGGAGCAGGGCCACCAAGTCCTGGAGTCACCTGCTGCCTTGAGCCTCTTTGGGGCAGCGTTTTTCCTGGATTGCAATACTTTCCCCGATGCTCTTCAAAGCCTGAAGGCAGGAATTGGGCTCTGCCTGCAAGGCATTGTCTGCCTTGCAGGAACTCATGAATGTGACTCCTGGCTGAACACCTGGCCAGTCAAACCCTACATGAACCTGCATGTGGGACAAGCTGCCAGCGGACAAGCTGCCCCAGCAACAAAATGGTTAATAGCAGAGCTGTGGGAAAACCAGGTGAGATGGTAAATGCTAATTATGCTGCTCTCATTCAGCAACAGAGGCAATGGCACACAGCAATAGAGCACTGCCTTTTCTGTGGGGAGCATTTTATTTTTAAAGAATAATCCAAAAGAGCTCACAGGAAAGTAACAGAGGTGATAAAGGATTTGGAAAATAAGGCCTGTGAGAGAAAAGCATGTTCAGGATGCAGAAGAGAGGGCTGAGGGGACACATAACTGTCCACAATCATGTTAAAGGGCAGTATAAAGAAGACTGGGACCAATTCTCATTAGTCAGAGAGGACAGAATGGTAAGGAATGGATTTTAAGTCCAGTAGGCAAAAATTAGATCAAATATTAAGGAAAACTCACCAAGATAAAATAGGTAATGGAGCAATCTGCCACAGAAGCACAGACAGTGGCCACCACTGTAGAGATGCCCGGAGTGACCAGGTCCCCAAAGGCAGTGGGGAAACCACCCAAGCAATCCTCTGGTAGTCAGGCTCCTCTCTCTTGAAAGGTTCATGAGTACAAGGCACCCCAGAAAGAACAGACTACATGGGAGGGCTAGAAACTATGCAGGTATGAGTATCTCAGTGCCAGGGCAGAGTTTTGGCTGCAGCAGGGTCAGTACTGATGGGTTTTGCCAAGCACTCTGTCCTTGGTTCCCAACTGCATTTTCTCAGCAGGGATGGAAAGTGACAGCCTTGCAGCTGGTCCCCCGCGTGCCTGGCTGTGACACGCACCTGGGGACTGGTGCCAGACACAGGCAGCTTCCGGTCTTTCTGTCCAGTCCTCAGATCACACACGGAAATAATATGGCTGCTATAAATCCCAAATTACTCTCTGAGGGTGTGCATGGACATTTTGGACAAGGCTTGCCCTGCACCAGCTGTGGGCAACAGGGAAGCAGCCTTGGAGCTGCAAACCAGATAGATCAGAAGGAACCTGATTCCTCTGGAGCTGCCACACAACACAGCAGGTTTCCTCTTGACCATAGGCAACCAATGTAATGGTGTTCAGTGAACTCTCTGTGTTTATTGAAGTAAGTTATCACGAGATGCAATTTGCTTCTTTGGCAAAAAACCTCCATATTTTACCTTTTCTATACTCCTGCTATACACAATATTGGGACAGGAACTTCACAAAGGAAGGAGCTTGCATATAGGACATGCAAGGAGCTCCTCTCTCCTTCAGCCAGAGCTGGGGATCAGGTCACCTGTGGTGATTTTTCCTCTTCAGTGCCACATGCGCATAAGGTCCTCTGCAAACAATTGTTGCTTGATTAACACTAGCAGATATGTCCACTGGTGCAGTTTTTGTTTCATATCCCAGGGAAAAGATGAAATTACTAATTCAGACACCAAATTGGAATTCACTTTGTAAAACCCTTCAGTGTTGGCTGAAATCTATGCTTTATAAAGCAGAAATAATAATTAAAAAATAATAACAACTAAACAAAAAGAGCACATTGCACTGTTTCTGTCAGTGTGCACAGGCAGTACTCTCAACTTTTGTGTGATGGATGAGGCTTGGGCTTGAATTGAACCTTGCTGAAGTCAATATGTGTCTTCTTTCACTTCTCTGGACTTTGGATGAAGGTGCAGTTTTCCACAGGCACATGTAGCCTGGCTGGCAGGCAGGGCAGTGGGGATAGGGGTCAGTATGCACACAGGCAGTCCTAGAGCTGGGGCCATCCAGCCTGCTAAAAACAGGTTGATGCACTTGGGAAATGGAAAGAAAGGAGTTTGGCTTCTGGTTTGGCACCACCAGGTGCCAGCCCATAATGAGACAGAGAGCCAGTGCCAGTTGAGGATCTAAATTCAGTTTTATTGCTACCCCCAAGCGATCAAGCATCATGACTCAAACCTAAATCAGCGGAATTGTTTAAAATCCAGGAAATACTGAAATAATAACATGTGCTATCTTGCCATGACCTTTTTATTTCTGGACCTCCATGAGTAGCTGATGTCACAATTTGAAGAATTTACTTTTCCTTTCAAAGAAAGTAATATTTATTTACTTAGGGAAGATGTGAAACTCACTGGCTTCCAGGAGCTGGAGTTTTAATGAACAGTAGAGATATGAGCCTATGGAAAAACTGCAATAGTCGATCAAACTGCAGCTACACAAAAGAACATTTTGTTCTGCTTCCAATACGACAATATTTACCTGCCATGATAAGAGATCCAAAAGTCAGGCTTTCCTTTGCATTTCTGCCCAAATCTGTATTTACAAAGCCTGCTTTTGTGATATCCTCTCCAGCATCTAAATCAGTGAGCTCTCTCATACCAGTGATGATATTTCCGCAGAAGACGGATTAATTTTATTTTTTTTCCATTGATCTGGGACTTGAAACAGCTTTGGGGAGGGAGACAGATAGGAAACAAGAAGGGATTTAAGCCTTTTGCCTCACCTTTAAAAAATCCCCGTGCAGCATTGCTGTCCCTGGAGTGGGCCCACATTATTACTACAGCCACAGCCACATCATCAGAGCTACAGCGCTTGGAGTTGTAGATCATCAGTCTGCTGTCACAGCCATGATGTATGACGGAAAAAGCCATCCATCTGCAAACGCCGAGCACAAAGAGCCGTGGCTGCAAGGATGCAGTGTGGCATGTGCAACATACACAGCAGCAAGCATTTTCCAAATAAAAAGGGCATAAACATGGTAAGTTGAGACTCATCAGAAGGAAAGGGGAGGACATGCAAAGCCTCTCACCCCCGCGTCTCCAAAATTGCTAGTGTGTTCTCAAATCCAGAAATGACACCTATGAATCCAGCTAATGCTTCTTTCACATGCACACATCTTTCTCTTAAAGCTTACATTTTTTTCTCTTCCAGTGTAAAACCTCAATCATATTTACGCCTGCTTTAGGATCATTACAGACAAAAGACATTTAAGGCTGTGAAATCTTGGGAGAAGGAAAAATGACATGGCGGATCAATCAGCTGATGCTTCTTCCCTGCACAGCAGGAGACTCCAGCAAACCACTTGTATTTTGTGTGGAGACTCAGCTCTGGCTGAATTTTTCTTTTGGCACTATAAGAGA
Source organism: Struthidea cinerea (assembly GCA_013397865.1). Classification (NCBI taxonomy): domain Eukaryota; kingdom Metazoa; phylum Chordata; class Aves; order Passeriformes; family Corcoracidae; genus Struthidea; species Struthidea cinerea. Next base: position 485,633 of record VZTI01002091.1, on the reverse strand, counting down.
AGAAAGATATTTAAATTTTAAAAAGAGGAAGTGAGAGAGACAGAGAGAGCATAAGCTTATGCATGGCTGCAAGTTTCTCAACTAAAAGGAACTGTTGGTTGTCCAGGAGAGAAGCCATTTCTTGTGTTACTCTGCTGCACAATACTCCAAGTGTGGGTGCAGAGAAGGTTTGCAGCTAAATAAAATTAAATAAAAATAGTTTTTTAAAAATACAATGCATTGGTCACAGAGCCAGAGATGCAGATGAATCCTGGGATGCTGATCATCCAAAATGGTCCTCCTGAGATTTTAACACCTGCCACTGGTGACAAGTAAAGCCAATGCTTTATCAAAGCAGACATTCAAGGAAGAGTTTTGTTTTTTCCCTCTCCATGCAAGAACTGCCTCACCTGAAAGTCAGAAGCCACAAAGAAATGGGTGTCACTGTAAAGGAATACGGGAGCAAGCAGTTCCATTACGCTACCTTGTGCAGGGGGGACAGCCATTCACTTTCGAACAGCTACAATACAATTTTCAGAACATCTCCCTCTCTGTAACATAATGCATTTGAAATACCACATTCTTGCTCATTAATAGTAAATTACGGCATGTACATTAAGCTGTTCTTGAGAATGTAAGTCTAAAGGCCTTTGACAACCCCATCCTCTGTTTCTGGGGAATGTTGTAGGGTGTCATAATACTAAAAAAGCATTTCTTTCCTCACATTTGACATACTTTTCAATATCTTATTTTTGTTTAGGAAGAATTACTAATTCCTCATACTAACTTGCCACTACAATTTTTGCCATTACATTTTTTTAATCTGTTCATGTCAATCTGCCAAGAAAACAGTTTAGTTTAGTTTCATTTAGCACTAAATTATTTTCATTTTTTAATTCATGCTTTTCTCTCATTAAATATTGAGGGAAATCACAGAATTGAGCCAGTCACATATTTTTGTTGCTAATAGTTTATTTAAGGAAATTGGACCTTTTTGTTGGCCAAATCATCACTTGTGACAGCTATTAATTTCTTCATAACTGCAAAACATGTTTTGTAAAGCCACAATGCCTCTAAATCAACATACTCATCCCTTGAACTCTCCTAAACACATGATGAGCTTTGCTGGAGACAACAGTAATTTGGCTATTCCTCAAAATGGCAATGAATTTTTAGAACTCGGCTGCACAAAGGTGAGCTGCCTTTTGAAGAATGTTGGAAAAACAGGGAGTTGCAGAACGACCAAGGAGGCATCCCAGGAGGGCAGCCCAGACAGGTGATCCCGGAGATTCTCTCTGCAAAGTACCAAAGCACTTTTGGCAGCACAGCAAAGCCTTTCCAGCCCTACACCAACTAACCCATTTCCTTTGGGAATGCCTGGCATAGAAAAACCGTAGGAGGGTATGAAAGAAAACTGGCGACTGAAGTGATATCAGATCTAAAAATCGTTCTTCAGAGGTCTACTAATGAATGCATCGGTTTTGTCTAAAATAAAGAAAACATCCACAGCAAAGCGGGCAGCACACTTGGCAGGGGCGGGATCCCAGGACAGCTGAGAGCGTGCGACTGTGTGTGGCCACAGCTCAAGAGGGCTTTTCAGTTTTTCCGCTTGAAACTCTGCCCCATTTTGGTTTGTTTTCTTTCTTAAACTGCTTTATTCAGTGCCAGCTCCTGAAAAGAAATGTGTGGGAGAAAAGCTCTCAAGGAAAGATTTATTTTTAGCTTAAGTAGCTAGGCCAGCAGTTTACAAAGCCAACAAAGGCCCAGGTTGCACTCTCCAGGACACTCAAACTACCATAGGCAGAGTTTCCTCATTTAATTCAGGAACCGAGTTTTGGCTTGAACACTTCCCCTGTTCATCCGTATCCAAGTAAGGGATTTCTCTAGTGATGCCTGAGGGGATGGGTCCCCTTTCTGACAGGCAACGGGAAGGAGAGGATGAAGCTGCCAAAGTCATTTTTGCCAGCCAAATTACAACGGACAGCTGATACGCCGCCATCCCAACCCCTATGGCAAAACCCCCGAAGTGCCCTCATTCCTGCCTCCTCGGCCTCATGTGAGGTGCTCCCGCTGCACTGGGACTGCTGAACTCAGACCTCAGTTAGCAGGTGCTGCCCTCATTTGCAGATCCTTGGGAATGTCTGGTAATTAGGAGATTTCCAGCACAGGTTGCCACCCTTGACAGCAACATGGGAAGAACAGGTAACTGGCTCATATGCAAAAAAAACAAAAACAAAAACAATTTAATATTACAAGCATTGGAAAGGAAAGAAAAAACAGAAAGTAGTATTTTTGAAGGATAATGGTTTTAATAAACTGTTAGCCTTATATAGATGCATCGATAATTAAATATCAGTGGTAACTCTTGCTAATTATCTAGGACCTGAACTTCCCATTTGCATCTTCAGTAACAAGATTTATGTAGCTTAAATGGTGCCCACCTCTACACTAGAGTTTTGTGCTTTTAAAGCTTGAGCAACTATAATTAAAGAGCTTTTCGGAGCAAGCGTAGCACTGTGCAGTGTAATGTGACATTCAGAATATATCAGCGTCACTTTACACAGGAGCTCTGATTATTTTCACTTGTGTGCTTCAGCCTGTCATTTATCTCCAGTGTAGCTCATCTACCTCAAACCCTGGTGTCTCACCTAGTTCATGCAGTTTTCCCCATTCCTGTAAACCTCTGTCATTTTTAATCACGTGTTTTATGTGTTTAATTCTTAAGGTAAAGACCTACTTTTATTTGCACACTAATGATTTTACTAGCCTATTGCATAATGCAAACAGTCCTAAAATAGGGCAGCTAATCAACATGAACGTGAGACTTGAAGATTGAGGCAGCATCATCCATTCACACAGCAATGTATGTCTGCAACAGAAGAGATTTTTATTTTTCTGTTAAATAGGATGCCAGCAGGAACTGAGACTGCTCTTTGATTCAGCGATAATGAGTCAACGTTGCACCAATGAAATTTACATTTTGCCAGTGGTATGAAAAGCACAAAATTATTCTTCTTAGTTCAGATTTAGGCTCCCCAAATACACACTGATTTGCTGAAGTCTGAGTGCTCTGAAGCTCCTATTTTCGTGAATGAAAATTTTGGCAATGTAGTAAAAGATAGCATCCAACATGAAAGGTAAAAGTAGGGCAGGTGACTACCCATCAACATTCCTCCTGGAGCATCTTCTTCTCTGAAGCACATTAACCTATCTTCCTCTTCCTGTTCCCCTGCTGCAAGTGAAATCAAATTTTCATCAGTTTTTGCCATATCTGCTTCATCTGGAAACTTTCTGAAAATATATTAGGAAAGCTGTATAAGGCTCTGTACTGAGGCATAAGCACATTTCTCTGTGCTGACACCTACCATGTCAAACTATTATCCAGGCTTCCTGCTGGCTGATGCTGCGGGAGAAAGCTGAACTTTGACTTCAGGGTAGGCAGTGAAAGGTAATTTGGTCTGTGTATCACATCTCAGGCAGGAAGAAGGCTGCAGGTCTCGTATAAAACAGACCTGTGAGGCCATGTACAATGGCTGTGGTGGTTCAGGCAGCGACTGTGAGGCACCAGTAGTCCCACACGGCTGGAAGTCACCTGGAGGTGGTGGCCTCCTGCCCTGCTGTGAAGGAGCACAAAGGGGAAGTGCCACGTTGCCACCTAGCACATTGCACTGCTCAGGTGGACATGGTGCGTTCGGACTGTAACAAATGAGTGTATAGAGATGTGTGTGTGTGTTTATGTACAGGTCCTGACACACCACGTTATAACTGAAACAAGTTCACAAGGACCTAACAAGATGTAGCCTTCTTTATTGCCTGCTTTGGTAGCATGCACAGTAGTGGTATTTCTGATTTTTTCTGATAGCACTTCTGGTCTAATGCAGAAACTCTACATGACTGACCAGCATCTAAACACCATTCCCTGGGCATTTCAATGACTGTGTGTTCTATCCTGAATACAAACACTGTCATCTTATTTCTGTTAATTTGGGTACTACCAACACCGAGTTCCATGTTCTCTGCAAAATTAACAATACAGTCTATATCCAAATGGAATAGTTAGTATCCTGATGATAGAAACACGACCATCCTACAGCTATAGCTGCTGGTATCCTGTAATCTAGATAAAATACTCCTTCCTGGCAACAGAAGTCCTGCATAATTCCTGGGTGCTGTCAGAATGCTGCTGGGAGAGCCTCATATTGGAAGTCAGTCTTTTGCTCATGGGTGGCTTTTAACAAACTGATGGAGATTGCCCAGAATCCTGTTACCCAAGATATTACAGATCAGCCAGTCCATCTGAAGGTGTCCTTCCCCAATCCAGAGGATGGGGAGGAGGTGAGTACTATTTGTTGCATTGTAGTGATTAACAGGGAAGAACCTGAGCTGCCAGCACACCAGACTTCCCAGCCTTGAATTAAAAGAAATGACTGTCCACTTTTTCCTCCATAAAGGAGGCACTTAAGCTAATGTTGGTAAATTTTTCCTTGTGCGTTTGATGAGAAAAAGCAGTATCCTGAATCTCCCATTAAAAACTATTATTTAACACATTTACGAACAGTGAAAACAAGAACATCAGTTAACATTTGCAAGCCAAGTCTGTAACTGCAGAAACAACAAATTTTTTTTTAAATTAATTACCAAAAATAAAGTCCCCTTTTGATTCCTGACACTGGGAATGCAAAGCTACTCCTAAATCTTACATAGTTTCTCTACTATCAAGCAATTTGGCCTCCTCGGTGGTGGGGTTGAGGAAACGCTCTGCTCGGGGCTCAGGACCATGTCCTCCTGGGAGGAATGTATAGCTACTTCCTTCAAAAAGCGTCTTCAAACCCTCCGTGGGTACCAGCCTAATTCTCTTTCCCTCTCCTTCCACTCCACAACTGTTTATATCACTTGTTACATAACCCCCCCCATTTGTTAATTTATTATACCAGGACAGAAGAATGTGGCAGATGAAAAAGATGGAAGCAAGGCTCATTAGGATTCCACATCCTTTGAGTGGTACGTAAAAAAATGCTGTGTGAAATGTCATGAAAGTAGATTTTGAAGTTTTGACAGATGTGAGAAAAGGAGATATGTTTACCATTTGTCTTAATGACACTTCAGTACATTTGGAGAGCCGAGGGAAAAAAACCCCAAAACAACACCAAGTGGCAATCCTGTAGGGATGTGAACTGTTTCCAAAACTGATGCTGGGGCTGAGAGCAGGGACACAGCATAACAGCAGGCCCGGTCCTGGGCACTGGCTGCCAGAAGGGAACGGGAAGTGGGATAAAAGTTGGTGAAAATCATAGTCCTTCATGACTTAAGCTTGACCTTTGAGTAAGAGCTGGCCAGTTGATTCCTCCCCACAATGCTGCAGCCCCAAGGTCTCTTTGAACACAGCCAGCAGTGCAAACGGAAACATGCAAATGTTATAGGAGCATGAGAGAATGCATTTATATGTAATTACTAACCCAGCCAAGACAATTAGTGTTACATCTAAACATCATGTTCCTAGACTAAAATCCAGTTCAACAGAAGTCAGACAGTGTGTTGCCATCAAGCTGAAATTGTCCAAAGTGGTTTGAAGTTTTGACATTACACAAAAAAAAGGACATGTCATGGACATACCATCCATGTTTTGATTCCTGAACTTGGAAGCTGAATCTGTGATTTTGTGAATCTCCTAGATTCACAAATATATAGCTTCAGTGACTGCACCTTTTGTCCCCTGCAGGCTCTAAATGCTCATTTCTCTCCACTGCAGGGAAGGACATTACTGGCAAGAATAATTCTTCACACTTTTGACCAAAGAACTGCATTTCCCCAAACCAGGCTTTCACCTCAAACAAACACTACTCAACTCCCCTCCAATAAATGATCTTACTCCTTACAGCTTCAAGGCAAAACTACCTGCTGAGCAGGAAAACCCACTGGGTTCAATGTGGTGCAAGTCACCACAGACCAGCTGAGTGACACCACACATGGAACCACTTCCGCAAAACCCATCCGTCCTTACAGGCTTGTGGGACAATGACCCCAAAATAAGTGTTTGGTTAATCTATTACCACCTGGGTGCCAGCAGTGGTGCAGCAGGGTTCAGTGTGCATGTAGGGCAAAAATCCAACCCCACAGTCTTCTCTAAGTAATCAGAATTTGAAAAAATAATTTTGTCATGGTATTAAAGCAAGGGACACACAATGAATGTCAGCACCTACCTCACTGGCAAGAAGTCCCAAGTGGAATGGGATACAGTCTCAATTATGATGAGCTCACCTAGTCTTGTCCCCTTTCCAAGGAAGAGTGTGGCACCCTGGAAGAGCAGTAAAGGAGGGGGTCCAGGTGATGTGTGACTCCTTTTTTGCACATGCAAAAAATTTTATGCAATTTCAATTTTATGATTCAATATTTATGAAGTCAAAATTTCTGGTGATAAACAATGCAATAGCACACTAGCACATTTATTTGAGTCAGAAATGAGAAATGCACAATACCTTATCTTGAGGAACTAGTTCTGGTTGGACTATTTGCAGCGAAGAATCAATTTGTTGAATTTAGTCTTTTTGCCTGCTTGTAAATTGCCCTGAAACAGATCACAACTTCCATTAATACGTCCACAGTTCAAAATTATCTAAAAAGCAATGCAAACATATTCCAGACTGAATTGCTGGTAAGCTATTCATTTACTGCTTCAAGTATTTGATATTAAAAATTGAACTCTTTTTTCCTTGGGCCCATAGCTCATCTGGTTTGTCAGTTCCCTGACTGGGTAAGCACAGCTTCTTCAGGTACAGATATTTACAAGAGGTAATTGCTAAGATTTTCTTCTCTGTCCTTCACTTGCCTCTATCTGCTCTTCTTTCTAGACTATGATCTCCAGAGGCAGAATTTCGCAGCCTCTCAGAAGAAAACACCATCCTCAGTTAGGACTATGGGGCCAGCCTGGGATGTTGGCTAGTGATATGAGGGGAAGAACCCCACAAAACAAATACCTCCTTTCTGCTTTTGTTTTGCTACAAGGTCAACACCATGTACAGCTGATGTGAAGTTTATATAATTTTTGTTTCATCTTTTGAGATCAGTGTATGAATAATCCACATTTTGAGGTGTTTTCTGAATGGCATGAGAGCTGGAGCTAAGTAAGGCAGAAAATGTCATGTTGTCATGTGTACTGCTTGATTAGAAATGGGCAGCCAGCCGGTGGTGAGGCTCTCACCACGACAGAAACAAAGTTCCAGTGTTTTCCTGCTCAGCTTTCTCTGCAGTGGCTGCACTGTTAGAGATGGATCTATCCAAGTTATGTGGCTGCGATGCAGAGAGCAGCTCAGCCACACTTTGCAGCAAGGACTTAAAAAAAGATTCCAAAACCCAACAGAGACTTAGGGAAAACTAGGGACATAACCAGCCACAAGCCTCTAGTTACTGCCATAATCAGTGCAACTGCACTGGCACAAAATAGCCAGCTGAGATGTCAGATCTGGTAGCCCAGGACTGACTGCAATATCAAATCTTTTGCTATGGGAAGCAGGGAAACATGGAGATAGGAATGGGCACAGGTGGTTCCCCAGCCTTGCCTGGCTGCCCTGCTGCCCTTCTCCCCATGCCACCCAAGTGAGCTCATCCATGCCATGGCCCACACATCTGCCCAAATTCTTCTACACTGCAGCGACTGAGCATTACAATAACTGCTGACAGGAAAGAGCTTGAATAATGCTCTCCAACAATGTAACTTTGATCATCTGTGGACTCACGAAAAGTTTCTATGCTGGCTTACACAGGTTGCGGTTTTATTTGCAGCTCTGTAAGCTTTGGATTGTTATTTTGAAAGGAAGGTGACTGCATATAAAGCCAGCTCTGCAAAGCACTGGGAACAGGACAGGCTCTTATTTCAGGAGGGGTATGGCTAAAATGTAGCTGACACAGGAAGGATCTGGGAAGCCATCACACATGCAAAAACTTCTCTTCCACTTAAGTGTTACTAATTTCCTTGCAGATCTTCCACTGGTGTTTTCAATTGAGATAAATAAAAGAGAGCCAAATATCTAGTGCTTAGTGTTTTTCTTTGCACCCTCAACACTTAGACATATTTTATTAATTTATCATATGCAGATTGGCTATTATTATGCAAGTAATTGCATGGCAGATAAGTAAATCCAGGCCCTGTGAAAAGCAAGCTCTTTACATTTCAAGAAGTCAGCTATCTGCTAATTCATTTTACAGTGTGCAATCTTGACTGGTTACTTTTGCTTTTCACAGCTTTCCCATTTTAAAGAGAAGAACATGTTAAGGGGAAGTGTGTCCATTCACAGCCGACAGCTTTACCCCAGCTTGCAGCAGCTCTTCACAGCAGAGAGGGGTTTCTTAGTATTCCTGCAAGAAAAGTCTACATTCTTGAAAACAGCATGAATAGGAAGGCTCTTCCCCCACATAATGTGAGTGATACTGAATTCTGTCCTTCTGTGGGTGCAGTGATGTGAAAAATAGAAAATCTGTACTGGCTGACCCCATGGGTCTGTTTTACATCTGGAGACACGTCTGAAAATGGAAGCGTAAGTCATTTGGGAGAAATTTTAAAAAAACACCTTTTTTCACATTAACATTTTTACATTTTTTAATAAATTTTTCAGTGGGTTCATGGAGAACAAAGAAGGGCCATGCTAAGAGCCAGACTCTCCCTGCTCCTTGATGAGACGTGCAGGGCAGGGGACCACAAAGCAGGATGCAGGGCATCTGCATTCCCCTGGCGAGGACAAGGGCGTAAGTATCCTGCTGGCACTGGCCAGGTACCCAGTGCTCTGCAAAGAAGTTTAGACTTGCTGTAGATGACAGGAGAGGAATTTTCCAGTGGACACTTGGATATAACTTTGGGAAATCCCAGCCATGAGATGACTTTATGTCTGTCTCTGAAGAGCCAAGCTGAGACCCGCTTAGCACGGGCACATTAGTGCCATCCTCCTTCAGAGCAACCTGTTTCCCAGAGTGCCCTGCTAGGTCCTCTCACCCTGTTAGGGGTGGAAGAAACAGCAGCAACTCCAGCATTTGGTGTACACCACAGTTTAATCAGACTCTGCCTCCAAATATTAATGGCATAAAGAGACTTATGGGCTACGAAGTACTTCAAGAGGTCATCCAGCCCATTTCCTTGATTTAAGGCTGGATTAGTTACAGTATATCATTCCTGCCAAAGCTAGATCTAATCCGCTCTTCCAGATTTTCAGCAATCAAGATTTGACAGCCTCTGAGGGCTGCTGCCTCACCATCATTACCATTACAAAGTCGCTCCTTGACGTCTAACTCGATTCTTCTTGGCAGCGATTGAAGACCGATGCTCCTCTCCTAGCCACCAGAGATGAGGAGATTATTCCCAGCTACCTTGTGGTGGCCTTTCATCTCTGCAGAGATTGGCTTCACACCTCCTCTCAGTCCTCACCTCTCCGGGCTAAACACAAATTCAGTCCTGCCTTGGTGGCACATTTCCTTCTCTTCTTGCCTCACTCCATAAAGGTGTGTGCAAGCAAACAAGATCACTACAGTTACAGGAATTGGGGGGAAGGCTTGTGCCTACGTGAAACTGCCCAAGGAAACTGATGTGCTATCTGGCATTTACACAGAAAGTTGTGCAACTATTTACTGAGCAATCAGTAGACATCAGTTTTTAACCATGGCAACCTCTGTACCCTGCATCCCACATTTGTAGACAGCTGCTTCAAATAAATAGGAAACAGACCTGAAATGAAATAGCCTGAAATAGCCTCACACCACTGCCTTAATTATTAGCCCATTGATCTTGTATCATGTGTAAATAGGGACCTTAGAAAGCACTTCTGGAGGAAAGAAACATGAATCCTAATCATCCCAGATAAAAAGGCAAACTGTACAGGGACCAGGCTAGGAAAGGTATTGCAAAAATTGCTTCCTTTCTGAAAAAGAGCACGCCAGTTATCTAGAAAATACATCTATCAATCCAAATGCACAGAAAAAACAGAAAGTGACTGATGTGACAGAGTATGCCAGATGCCACCTGCTGTTACAACCTGCTTTTGCTATTATTATGTGTCACACACATGTGCCAACACTGATGATAAATATAACATACATATGCAGCTTTAATATTCAGGTCCTCATTTTGGGTAAATGACCTCTGGATCTGAATATTGTTTCAACCCACAACTGGTAGTGTCTGTAAACTGGTGACTCAGTCATGTGAATCTCAAACTTGGCATGTTACACTTGCAATCATTTGGAGGGCAGGTATTAGTGGATACCAAATAGGGACAGTAGCTCGAAAATCCATGTTGAAGCCTGTTTATGAATACCCATTTAAATACACCATCTGTGAGAGCATCTCATGCATCCTGTTTTGTTCCAAGCCCTGACATTTGTTACAGCTGCCTGTCTTAACCTACTGCCCAGAAGCTCACCTTTTCAAAGATGGACGCATCAGTTGGTGGTGGTGACAAGGACCACTCTGCCTGGGGCAATATCTGGCCTCAAGTGACACAATGCTGGCCTGCTCCAAATTTTAAGCACCTGTGCCTTCAGCTTTAAGGTTTACCTATCCCTGGATTGGCAGCGTGTCTCAGCAGAGCCATCTGTGCATGGAGCACCTTTAAGGATGGTTTCTAAGCTTGTGTTAGCCTCATTAAAAAGCTAAGGCAGTGCTGCAGTATTTTCTGTATTGTGGTTCATGGTTAGCCTAGGCAGACTGGTGGGGTGGTGGGGAGAATCGGTGGTTTGCTAGCCACAAAGCCCTTCCTTGCTATGCTTCTGCAGCAACTTAACAGATGGAGCACAAAAAAGATGGAATGGGAGGTTGTTTCTCCAAAAAGATTATTTTTGTAAGTAAAGAGAGTAGAGACAAGGTAGGGCAGGACTTGTGCTCCTTGCTGTCCTTGGAGAGCCTTGGCTGCTGATGGCAGGCTATGCTCAACCAAAATGCAGTCACTGATACTGGCAGGAAGACAATTGCAAGCGACATCAAAAACTGCATTTTTCTTGAGATTAAGATTCTCAAAATTCATCATAAAACCCTCTTAAAATTATGTCTTTTTAGAAAACGAAAGATTTACGGTTTTTCATAATTAAGAAAGCTTTCAGTAGCAATATACATGAAATCAATGGGCATACTTCATTAATTCAGATGAAACATGAACTATTCAGTACATTCTTACAAAATGCCAAATTACCTTCATGAGAAACAAAGTAGATTCTGCCCCCAAAATTACAGGGTTGCAATTTGCAGCCAGTTAGTTGGGAAACACACCGCTTTCTCCACAGCTCAGCCCAAACAACACAAGAAGCCACAAAATCAGAACAGGTGCAAGCTCCATTTGGCAGCTATGTGGGGGTTTGCCCCCACAAGCCAGGCGAGCAGAGGGATGGGCATGTCATGTCCCACCGAATAGCAATATCTAGGCAGACTGAGCCACGAGAGGTCAGAGCCGACAGGAACAAAGCCAGCATGTTCACCTCGGTTTGCACAGTGGCAGGGACCTGGCCTCTGTCCCGAAAGAAAGGTGACACCACAGTCTAGGATTACGGCCCTGGGACACAAAGGAAGACTGCGTCGTTCCAACAGGCTCCCTCCCGGCACTCCTAACCCCACCAGCTCCTTCAACCACCTGCGGAAATTGAGACGACCTGGCAAAGGGACAGCATCCACCTTGGACTCGGTGCTGAAGCATCCTAACCGAGCTGCTCCTCACAGTGTTGAGCACCTCTCAAAGAGCTAGTCAGCAAATCCTTCATTATAAAATGTGTCCTTGGCTGCTTCCTCTGGTTTTTCACTGTGGATTTCTTTCCCTTACCCATGCATGCCTGCATGCATCCACCCTCAGTGTCTTTAATTGAAGTAGTTTTCTTAAATATACTTTTTCAGAAACACAAGGCAAAGACAACTCACAGCCAAATTCTACCTGAGGCACCATTCACTTCACCTCAATGTGTGCTCCATACTTAATGTTGTTAACATAATGTCTGAAAACTCTCCTCTTGATTACATTGGCAAGAAGAGGAGAAAAAAAGAGCAAAACACCAAGTTTCTGAACAGATTATTCAGAGAACAATGAAATAAACTCCAATCTAACTTTTCGAGTGCAAAAAGGTCCAGTGTGTGGAAGTTGCTGAACTGCAACATGATCCCAGCAAAGTGCCCCAAAGGAAGGGGGCAGGGTAGACACAGGCAATGCAAGGACAGGGCAAAGGAGCAAGGCAGGCACACAGAGCTCTGCCTTTATTTCACTCTGCTGGAGGAAGAATTCAGGTTTATGGTTGGCAGATCACACTGTACCCTGCTTAGACCTAGTCAGAGGAAAACGCAATCAAATGTCACCCATAAAAGAGGTTCAGGTCAGCCTTTGCCTACTGCAGGCAAGTATGCTCTAACAAATGCAGAAGAAAATCTGGCTCCCTCTGGAACAAATATCATGCCTGGCAAATCGCTGTATGAGTGCAGAATGCATTTAACCCTTTCCACACACCCCCAAAAGCCATTACTTATTTCACATTACATTAAAGATCTTTTACTTTTCCTAGACTTCTCCACTGGCACATGTCTGCACGGGGTGTTTGGCCTTTCATAAATGAGGTAGGCAACCAGAGAGGAGTAGTCCCCGACCAAGGTGCCAGCATGGCCATAGCCCACCCAGCAGCAGAGTTCTCAGGGCCATCCAGCCTCGTAGCCCATCTGGGAGGCATTTCCTCTCCATAGCAGCATACGTGAAATGCAGATGACATGTCTGAATTACAGCCATGAAGGTTTGGTCTCTTACAGTCCCAGTGACAGGCGAGTTATTTGCGGCTTCACACAATTATCTTTTCTGCTAATAATTTTCAGGACTTCACAATAATTTTACCACCCACTTAAATCTTCTCCTGTCCATTTTTGCTCCCTGTCAACAAATAGATTGTGCCTAGTTTTGCTTTTTTAAAAGTTACTTTAAAAAAGCCAGCACAGTAATTCCCTTTGAACAGCCAGACCACGTGGGCTCAAGCTTGAGGGTTCGACCAGCAGCTGTTGCGGAAAATAACCTATTCATTAGGCTTCCAAGGAGAGCCGATCAAATTACTCAATAGAAATAATTTATCTAACAATTTTCTCTTTGCAGATAATCTACACGCAAGACAACTTCACTGGGGCAAAACTAATTATTTTTATTGTTATTTTTTACAAAAATTTGTTTGAAGTTTTGTTGTTTCTGTGCACGGTTGCTAGGAGCATTCATTATTTGTGGGTCAGTATTTGTGCCATGAGATTGGCACGTGCTATTGTTTCCACACTCTGCTGAGATGACCTACACTGTGAAACGGGCCTGAATAAAATTGCTGAAGCTTTGTCTTTCTTCTGTAGGTAGCATTCTGAGAGGTGGATGTGGAAAAGCTGGCATGGGGAATATAGATATTGCAAGGCTGTTTCTCCCCACCAATATGGGGCAAGGAAAGGGGGGAGCACTTATAAATGGACACTATAAAAGGACCCTAATTTAAACCTGCCGGAGTTCTTTCTTTGGTCTGAGACAGAAGAACATAGATGTGTTTGTTCCTGTGTATATATATATATATACATATATATATGTATATAAAAGCCAGTATGTGTTGGCTGTTTAGCAAGTTTACATTCCATTTGCTCTTCTCATGCTGACACAAATTATTTGCTCTTGTGTCTGGACTGCTGTTTGCAAAGGGTGCAGTGAATACCCTTAGCTGTTCTCATTTGATTAACTGTCTAAAAGCCAGGTCTTTGGGGTCAGGTGGCAAGTTCCTTATCAGGTGGCCCAGAGCCTTGAAATAACAGAAATTTGCTTTTTCTGTGCCTAGTTGGGATCCACCAGTCTCCACTTCATAGCACACTACCAAGCCCGCGGGTGGGGGTCCATGAGGGCCCCATCCCAAGCCCTGGGGGCTGCGGGCTCCCCATCCATGCAGGCCAGGGCTTGGCAGGGGCTCGGGCAGCAGCTCAGCTCACTGACCCACTGCCAAACACAGGTTCGGCCCTGAGGAACAGCAGCTCTGCTGCCCCTCAGCATCTTAATGCAAAGGGACGTGAGCGGCCACAGGATGACATCGGATGATGCCAATTAATTTGCACAGCAGCAACACCCAGGCGCTTCGGCCACAGTCCCACTCCTCACCATCGAGCTCAGAGAGGGGTCTCTGGTCCCCACGGTGCCACCCTCCCGCACCGGACCCCGGGTTACAGCCCTCAGCTGCCTTTAGAAAGAAAAAAATGTCCTTCCATGTGATGCTGCGTGCGTGTCAGCCGGCGGCGCGGTGATTGATGACACAGCTGCTTCTGCAACCCCAGTCGGAGAGCTCTAATTTAATTAATGGCTTTCGGCATGTGTGCAACATAACTCCTGCAGCACCTCCGTGCCCCGGGGGAGCGCGGGCACGGCAGGGCGGCTGCTCCTGGCACCGGCAGGGAAATCGGAGGGCGGCAAGACAGATGTGCATACACAAGGGCCAGATGCGGTCGGGCACCTCGCGGGTTCGCATTAACCTTCACGTAGGCGGCGGCACGGGGAGCCCGCGCTCCGGGAGCCTCCCTCAGCAGGGCACCAGCAGCAGCCTCCCAAGCTGCCGGGCATCTGCCGCCTGTCTGCCATGCCCTCGGGAAAGCCGCGAGGAGGAGGTGAGAACCACCCCACCTGATGCCTGCTCAGCTTTCTGCCTGCGATGCTCAAGTGGAAACACCTGGACCCAGAAGCAGGGGAGGGGGTAGCAGGTGGGAAGGAGTCATTTGTTTTCCCCTTGATTGGCAGCAAGGAGAGATCTCAAAGGGTTAATGGTGTCTGCTCAATCCAGATGTACAAAAGGGAAAAAAAAAAGAAAAGCTATGCTAAGCTTTCCTGAAGTCTGGAGAATTCAGAAGAATGTGTCAAGAGTATTTCCCAGTTGCAAAATACTGCAGGATGTCTTTTATGGTCTACCACTGTGCCCTTCGTCCTTGTCAGGAGTAGGGGATGTGGGGCCAGACCACAGAATAAGAAAGTAGATCAGAGAAAAGCTGGCTAACATGACACTCCCCGGCCCCCCCAAAACTCCACCCTGATTTAAAGTCTGAACCTGTACCCAGACCTCCCACACCTAATTCGGTCTTGCCTAAAGAGAAAGAATGTTGCCAAGATATCAACTAAATTAGAACCAGTTTTCAGGAATAGCTGCCTTGGGAGAAGGAATTGCAGGAGTTGCCTGCAGGTCCCAGCTTAGTGGGCTTTCCCCTGTCTCCCCACCTTTAAGCCTAGTCACCGATGACCTTAAGGCCCACCACTGATGAAGTCTAAAGTGTAACCTTCAACCCTTGCACCATCTACACTCCTTGCAGTAATAAAGCTCAGCTGTCAAGAGAAAAGCTTCTGTCTTCCAGACCAGCAGTTGTCAGTTCAAGAAAGAGCCAACGACAGACACGCTAAGAGGTTTTTGGTTTGCTGTTGAAAAGAAAAAAGAACAAGGGCAACAGAAAAACCTCAGAGAACTTCCATCAGCTCCCCAAGTGGTCCCCAGCTGAATGGGTTTGGGAAAAAGGACAAGCACTTTATTTTCTTCAGCCAGCCCTGCAGCATTTGTCCATCATTTTCTTTGAGATGAGCCAGTCTAATTTAACTTCAGTATTTACTGGTAAAAATATTCCTCTGTCTTGTTTTCCTGGAATATTTCAGCCTGGCTCTGCAGACAGGCATTTCTGAAGAATTTCAGGCATTGCTTCAGTTCAGCAGAATCTTCAACTTTGGACGAGGTTTTAAAAATAGTAAGCTTCTACCTTTTTATTCTTTTTTTTTGGCTTTTTTTTCCCCTTTCCTTGCTGTTTCCTTTTCATTACCAAGGTACAGCTGGAAAGGGGGAGAGAGACAGAGATTCTCCTTTGTTTTGAACTTTCAGTTGGACCAAAGACTTATGCTTCAGAAAAGCAATGCTGCTCTCCCAAAGGCCATCCTTCACTTCTGTTATGCCTCGTTGCCTCGCCTCCCTACATGAGAGAAAATCCCCAACAATATCGTCTCCCTCGAGCTCTAAGAAAACAGGTAATGATGCATGGATGTGCAATGAAATTTCAAAAATGTGCACTGACTTTTTAGAAATATGCCAACTGTCAAATAAAAAATAAAATTAAAAATCAGACCTAGCCAATACTTAAATTGTGAGGTCCTCAATAGTACTGACTCTGAACTGAAGCCTCTGTCACAGCACAGCAGCTTGCCCAATATTTACTGTTTACAATTTACCCCAAAAATGTGACCTGGTGCTTAACCCAAAAGATGGTTTGCTTATTGTTGTTATTTGTTGCAAGCCTACTGCTGACACACTTCAGCGTTCCTTGAGTGTGTCCTGTATAAGGTTTTTATAGATTTTCCTATTCAAAAAGCCTTAGAAAATCATAGTTTTGGTTGTATAATGGCCTGGCCGTATGTATAGGGATATCCAGCAGGAAGGACTCTGTATTTTGTGCTTATGTGAAGGCAAAGTAATAGCAATTCCTTCTGAGCTGGGTACAGGAGCCAATCTATAGATGCAGATACATTGACAAGTCAATAGAAATATGTGTAAACCCTCTGTGCTGAGTCATACTGGGTTTCATTTTCCCGTAGATATGTGTATTTATGGCTGTACCCTCTGCTGTGCACCCAAAGATTTACTGTCGAGTGGGTGTGCAAATGGACATAGCTGCACGCCTTCTCTGGTGGGCGTATATATACATATATATGTAAGCACATGAATGAAAAGATAGACATGTTATTTTTGCTAAGGTCTCCTTTTTTAACAGGCTCTACAAGGAGTTGTAGGAAGCAAATAGATCTGAAAGGGTGTGTGTGAAGCCACAGGGGTGTTTGTGCGCTCCTGCCGGCGCACCCAGCAGCGTGCACGCAGGGATGTCGGAGCAGGGTAGCAGCCAGTACACAGTTCCACACTGCGGATGGCAACAGCGAGTCTGTGTCCGTGCCCCTGGGTGCAATCCCGAGCCGTGCCCGGCACCGCTGGCTCCTCAGGCAGCGACTGCGCAGGGAATGGGCAAATCAACGCAGCAGAGAGGCCATCAGGGTGGGTCCTGGTGGGTGGCGAGGCCAAGCCTGCTGGCTGCATGGGCTTGTTCAGCTCCTGCTGGGCTGTGATTGAAAGCAAATAGGACGTGGTTCCCTGTGGAAAGGCTGAAGCTGCAGGGGATGTGGCTGGCTGTGCACTTGAGTGCCTGGCAGAGCCTGGGAGCCAGCATTAACTCTGGCCACGAGGCTGCAGCCCCACAGGGGCCATCCTTCTGTGGCTTATTTTAACCACTTAGTCAAATTGCACTCCTGGGCTTTTCACCGAAGGTAGCTGTGCCAGTTTGGACAAATTTGGAGGAAAAATCCTCTGATGGAGGGCAGGTTACAACCACCCCTCCCCCACCAGGTTCAGGAAAAAAGAAGTTTTCCTTGGAGGAAAGTGAAAGAGATAAAAACCATTTATTTAACAAACACACACGAAAAGAATAATAATGCTAAATAATAAAACCTCTCGCTGTGGAGAGAAACCTGGGAAGATTTCAGAGTCCCTCTGTAGGTGTGGTCTCTCTCCTCCTCCTCAGAGCTGGGTCGGTGTGGGCCCACCTCCAGGGCCTTGATGGAAAATTCTCCCAATGTGTTCTGATGTTGAAACAGTCCAGAAGAGAAGAAGGGAAAAAGCCAAAGTCCCAGGAAAACAAAGTTCAACTCTCCATCTCCCTCCTGAGAAACGGAGCCGAAAGCTGGCTGGAAAGCAAGAAGGTGCTTCCTCCCCTCTTGCTGCCTCAGCCAGAAACCGAGGAGTGTGTCTGTGTCCTTGAACAACTGCTTTGAAAAGTTCACTCAGTGTTTTTCCTCTCCCCCTCTCAGGCTCAGTTTAAAGGCACAGAAAGGCACAAAGTTAATTTCTGGGCATAGAGCAGCAATAGGGGATACACATCATAAAGTCACCCTAAGACAGTAGCCCAAATCACATTTGGACAAAGCAATTTGGAAACATATTTTATCAAGAGAAGCCCAGTAGAAATAGGTTTAGAAATAATCACATGCATGCCACACATTTTCTGGTCTCTTTTATAAGGGTTTTTCAAACTAGAAATATTTGCATTAACTAGGCTTTGCATTTTCACAGGATTACAGGTTGCACTTCCAGCTCTCTGCTGGGGGTGGCTCCCCGGTGGCTGTAAAGCACTGCTGTGCCCAGCTGCCCATCCACTCCCATTGTATGGGCACCCTCACTCTGCAAACCCCATCTTCCCAGTGTCCCACACTGCTGGGCGCGTGGCTTGACCTGACACAGACCACAATGAGCTCCATGACCCCACCACTGAACGCAACAGAACTGCCTTGGGACACTCTCACAGTGGGGTCCCAGGTGCCTGTGCCGCGGTGGGTGGAGCCTGGAGGATGCAGGATGGCAACACCTACCACTGCCCCTCTGACCTGGAGGGTAGCATTAAGCACTGTCCTGCTCTGGTGGAGGGGCAAGTCTGAGAGGCAGGCTCTGATCTCACCTACCTACATGTACAATCCACAGTAACACATCAAAACTGAGTATTTTTCCCCCCAGACTCAGTGCAAAGGAAATCACAAGTTCAGGCCTCCTACCTTTCAGATTTGTGTTTTTCCTCTTCCTCCACACTTGATGAAACATCTCTTTTTTTCTTTAACGTTCAGTTGGCATTTGTGAAAACTACACCACAGGGGATGAAATCCCAACTTCTCTTCACGTGTAACACTCACACTGGCAAAGAACTGGACTGAAGGGCTCAGAGGGAAGGATATGCAATAGGAAGAAGAAAGCGCCTGTGTATTTCCTTTATTAAAAGATGAGAGGTAAGTGTGTTATGTCTTCTCTGAAGCTGCAGGAGAATTGTTTTCATATAAAATACTTCAAAAGTTTGCTATGTGGCTTTTCACCAGTCTTTCAGGAAAAAATTATGAGTATTATTTACTTTGTTCTAGAAATATTTTAAGAATTTAAAAGTAATCCCTGTTTTATAGGCATGGTATACTTACTCTCTTTACATATGCTGTAAAAGCAAAAATATTTTATATGTCTTATTCAAATCTATAAAATATCATTACAGAAAATTGTTACTTTTATTACTCAAGCTGAACTTTTATGAATAGCTACTCCATTAGATTTACACACTGACTTTTTAGAGTTAGAAATGACACTGTAAAGCACAGGAATAGCGGTGATATTTATTTTAAAGGCTGCATTACAAATAATTTTCTGATAACAATTCTTTTTCTGCTCAGGTTATTACTTTATTGCTCCCTGACTTTTTTCCCCAAACAAATTGCAAGGTGTAAATCCAGCACTTACAGTGACAGATGTCAGATGAACTGAATGCTCCTTGAAGGTCCTCCAGAGTTTCTTTCCTTGTTTGTCCCCCAGACATTCCTTTCCTTGTTTGCCCTGGCAGGCATGTCCCACCCAGCAGAATCTGTCCCACGTTGGTTTCAAGGGCAGGGTCCTGTCAGACAGGGGATGCACTAAGGCAGGTCATGAGCTGCTGTCTAAGGTGAGATGTGGAGCTGCAGCTCACAGCATTTGAGGGTGGCTGGAAACACTTTCAGTTTGAGTGTGCATGTAAAGGTATATTTATTTCCATGCTCTCAGACATGAACACACATGCCGACTTCTCATGCTTCTAACTGGGGTATCCCAGACAAGGAAAGGTATGTACAACACACAACGGCAAGTCCAGCACATCACAGAAACATCAGTAAAATGTCTGCAGCTGTGCTGTGGGACCCCTGTGATGTCTCCCCTAACCTAAACCCCTTTCCCCCTGCTCTGCAATGCTCAACTTCCATGCAAATATAATTTCCAGGTCCAAAGGATGAGTCTGACAAAGCTCAGTAGCTCTACATCTGGAAATGCCACCTTCTCCCCATGGCATGGAGCCCTGCCGGCACATCGCAGTTCAGCGCGCACCATCACTGCCATGCCAGTGGGATGTGTTGCAACACACTGACAGGCTGCCCAGGGAACTGCTCTGGTCACCAGCCCTGGAGCTATTTATAAGACAGTGTAGATGTGGCACTGAGGGACGAGGTTTAGTGGTGGGCTTGGCAGTGTTAGGTTTGTGGTTGGACTTGATGATCTCAGAAGTCTTTGGCAACCTAAATGATTCTATGATTGTAACAGCCACAGTCACTCGCACGCTCTGAGGTGCACAGGGACAAGGACCTTCTGGATACCAGGACTACCACAGAAATTTCAACAATCACACTAGCCATGGGCAAATTCTGGATTTAAGGTGGCTGGGAATATGGCTGTCTTTGAAGGTGGGTGATGAGCTCGCACAGCGGTTTTCCCTATGTGAGGCATTTCCATTTATTGTCCCAAAGCCTCCAATGCTGCTGCTGCCAGAGATAATACTCTGGACAAGATGGACAGCTGGTGTTGCTTCTGCATCCCTTGGTGTATCACCTCCTTTTACCTCCTCTATTTCTTCATTCCTTCTCAAAGTTTTGAAAGATTCCGAGGAACAGAAACTATAAGGCTAGAAAGAGCATTCCAGCCAGCTCCCAAATATTGTGAAGCTTTACCTGGCAGGCTCTCGTGACCACCCTCCTGCCTGTGGTGCTTGAGCTGTACAGCAGGAACATGTGGTTCCAGCAGTCAGAGCCAGTCCCACAACTTGCCATAACTCCCCCTGAAACACTAACAAGCAGAGAGCAGCAGTGCTAAATACCTGGATGTGAAAGCAGAAAGGTTTCTGTGTATTCAGGCCTCAAAAGACGAGAACATTTGTATTGCATTTTTAAGCTAATGACAGAAAACTTTTCCCATTGAGATAAAAACAATAAAAATAAAAGGACTGTGGCCTCTAACACTCATATCCTACAGCTTCAGGCATCCTATTCCTCTGCCTGTCACTTTTATATATGCATATATAAAAAGTGTGATAGCCTGCCACTTTCTACATATAAAAATTTTATATAAAATACAGTGGCGACCACTATATTTTACTGCACAAAAAAAATTCCATGAGGATACCACCTTGATTTTTCCTACTTATAGTTTCCCAGAGCATTACATTTAGGGATCAAGATGTTTGTACTTGTTCTCTGTGTGAAAGTTAAGGGACAGACAAGAGTGCTTTCTTCAAAGGAAAATTAATTCATCTCTTCTTCCATACATGAATGAAAGAGCTTTTTCCTCTGTTATTTGTATTTCATACTCTTGCAGACAGCTACTATGTTTGGTTGGGTTGGAGTTTTTATTTTTATACAAAAGTGGATTTGGTTTACAGGGATGCAGCAAGTTAAACTTGCATACTGAGGATACACAAGGGGTTTTTGTCATCTATTCTTGATCAAGCATTTGTAAGAAGAGCACTATATCACGTTCAAGTAGGAGCTAGAGCAATACTAAACTACTACCAGCTCAGGAAGGGTGCAGCAAAGGGCTCGTAAGGCCTCTCAGGCAAGCATTATTGGGGTCTCCTCCCCTCTCTTTTGTTTCATTAGCAGCATCAGGATTAACAGGTTTTTGTTGAAATCTAAAGAGAGGATTGAGGGACCACCAAAGAAAAGCCACCCACTACTGTTTCAGTAGCACTCCACTGCCACCGAACTTCCTGCACGGCTCTGGGGAAGTCCTTCAGCTGGCACCTGAACTGCTCCCGAGAGACCGAGGGACCTGGTGCCAGCCCATGCACTTGGGGAGCACTGCTCCAGCAGAGCCTGCTCCCGCCAGCTCTGGGAACATTTATAGGGCATAGCAGGTGTAACTGCACTCCCTATTCAGCCATACAGGGACTGCAAATGACTAGCAAGGTTTGGGGCTGGAGTTAGTAGTGGCTGTGTGGGACAGACCATTTAGGACAAATCCGTGCTGCAGCATCTGTGTGTTTCTGTGACACAAGTGAGTGACCAGCACTGCTGAGACAATACATGCCCAAAAAGTAGTGTAATCATTAAAAAATAAAAAATCCTTCTACGAAAGTCAGCACCTCCTTCTGCTCCCCCAGAATTTCATGTTTCAGCCTGTCTGTTTGATCCCCTTTACCCTCCCCATTGAAAGGACAGAGCACTGCAGCTCATACTGTAGAGGACAACTACTGGAAAGGTTGTTTTCCACCTGGGGTCTGGACTGACTCCTTCCTTTCCTCTTGGAGTTTGACATTCTCACCACTGATACAGCAAAAGCATCTGGTTTTCAGAGTCCCTCTGTGAGCTGAAGGAGATGGCCATCCTTGAAAAATCAGATGTATTTCTAGGTGGGAAGTGCACTGGGTATGGCAGCGTGGAAGATGAGCCTCCTGTATGCTCATAACCTACTTATGACTGCTTATCTATTAATGAATAAGGCCTCGGGAAGTCAGGTTTAAAACAACAACAAAATGGATAGCTAGGAGAAATGAAAAAGAAAGTGAATTTTCAAAAGCACTTAGCATTGACTTCTAATGAGTACACTGATTTCCAACAACATTTCCAGTAAAATAGCTCTGATATATGAAATAGGCCATAAATATAGAGAATCTCTAAAACTAAATCATAAATACCTCATACCCTGGTCTTTAGACCAAGGCTGGAGCATGTGAGTAAGTATTTGGAAAATCTTTTTTAGGATTCAGCTTGAGGCACTTTGTGTTTTCTCACAATTTGGCAGCTAAGGGAGCCGGAAATGCTGGCTCTTAAAAGTTTGCAGACACATCAGAAAAATTCTGATGTTCAAACAAAACTGCCTGAGAAGGCTGGCCATCCTAGACGGCAAAAGGCAGGAAGCAGGTGAAAATGGCAACACACAGAAAACAAAGTCAGTAAGTAGTGAAATAATTTTAAAAGGTCAATGGTGTAGAAAGCAGACATTGAAAGGGAGAAAAAAAATCTAAATAAATGTAAATCCATTCAATCTTGCCTCCTACAAGTCATTAAATATTTCCCAGCAGTGCTGTGCTAGCTGCTCTGTGTACCTGGGCTCTGAGGAGCATTTCTGCCCACTCACAGCACTGTGGGAAGGCAAATGGCCCTGAGCCAGGGATTTCCAAACAGCAGCATCTTGCCAGCCTCTCACAGTGCTGCCAGCCACCGCTTTTTTGCCCCCAGCTAAACTGGATTGGTGGTTTAGGTTGGTTTTTTTTTTCCCAGTGTCCCTTGGCTCTAAAATTAATTCCTTTGGGATTTGAAAGTGCCAAGATGCACTGACCTCTAGCTTGCACTCTCCACTTGGGTTGGTTTTGTGGTGTGTTGCCAAGGTGATGCCTAGAAAGGCTCAGGATGGCCAAGGGCAAAGGGTTTGGGCTGATTTTCGGTGGGGAGGAATTGTGTCAGTTGGATGGGTTTGTGTTTTCAGGGCATTAGCTTGATTTTAAACACTTAAGAGATCTGTTAAGGCACCTGAAACATCAAGACTGGGCTTAAAGCACTTACCTAAGGCTACGTCCATTGACAAGAGCAGATAGAAATAAAGATCATGATGGAAACTCACCATTCTTAGAGGCTGTGAGTGGGGACAGGGCATGCAGGATGCAGTGCAGATGAGCCTGCTCCAAAATGCCCCCCTGCCAGCATCCACTCTCCCAGTGCGAGGGGCAATGGTGTCCAATTTACTCTTCTGTGGGTTTCTCTTTCATGCCATCGATACTGATGGGCGAGACCTTTAAAATCATTGGAAAATTAATAAATTAATAAATATGGGGGGGGTTCTGTCTGAAACTGTTTTGTTCAGCATTTTCAGGCTTCATCTAACAGCTGGAATAGGTAGTTTATCTCTTTTCCTTGATTTATGTATCTTTACTTGGGTAGCATGTGGAGGAAAAGGAAATGTGGAGGAAACAGTGGACAGTGTACTGGTTTTGGCTGGGAGTTATTTGTCTTCACAGTAGCTGGTATGGGGCTGTGTTTTGGGTTAATGCTGGAAAGTGTTGTTAGCACAGGAATGTTTTTGTTATTCCTGAGCAGAGCTTGCACAGAGTTAAGCTCTTTTCTGCTCCTCACTCCATCCCAACAGCGAGGAGGCTGGGGGTGCACAAGGAGCTGGGAGGGGACACAGCTGGGACAGCTGACCCTGACTGACCCAAGGGATAACCCACACCAAATGGCGTCAATGTTAGCACATAAAGTGGAGAGAAAAAGGAGTGTGGGGGGGGGACACTGGGAGTGATGACATTTGTCTACCCAAGTAACCATTACATGTGATGGAGCCCTGCTTTCCTGGGGATGGCTGAACTTCCAACAGGAAGTGGTGAATGAATTCCTTGTTTTGCCTTCCTTGCATGCGCAGCTTTTGCTTTCCCTATTATACTGTCTTTATCCCAACCCACGAGTTCTCTCACTTCTACCCACCCAATGTTCTCCCCTATCCCGATGCGGGTCTGGAGTGAGTGAGCAGCTGCGCAGGGTTTAGTTGCCAGCTGGGGTTAAACCACAACAAAGATGTGGGGATTTTGGGGGGCCACACAGTAGAAGATGCTGATAATCAAGCTAGAGGATGATGTTGCTTTCTGCCTTCAAACTGTTCCAAGTACCTGCTCAGCTGGTTAGCCAGGTTTTTCTTTGGGGGAAAAAAGTTCTGCTTTTGTGACTGGGGCTGGACCACTTTTGTGACGCATCTGCAAAGACAGACCATGCACCTATTCTCTTGGAAAAAATCTCCTAGGAAAATGGGGAAAAGAATGGATGTTTGCTATCCTTTCAGGCAAAGGCCAAAAGAATTTAAAAAACCCCATAGCAGCAGTACACTGAACAGCTTTCTCCAGTCATCTTTATATATAAGAGGAGCTCTGAGGGTGGTCCCCCTCCGGTGCTGCCACTGTGTCAGATACTCTGCCGGAGCAAGATGCATGTAGCATTCAGGTATGAATGCATATAGCATCCATATGTGCTTTGGAGGCCCACAGGACAGCCTCCGGGAGAAATCCGGGTGGGACAGATAAAAGGGGGCCAGGTAACGAGTCACGATGTGAATTCAGCTGTTGCCCATGAAGAGCGTGGCTGAGAATCTAATTCTAGGTGTTACTTTGCAACACCGGTGAAATATCTCTTCTCTTGATGAAAAGAAGCAGCCTCTCTGGCCCGGCAGTGGCAGCCTCACGGTTACCGCTGTACACGGACAAGGGGATGGGGTCGGTACGAGAACAGCGGGACCAGCCAAGGGGACAGGAGTCCACGCACCTCCTTGGTGGCCAGAGCAGCTTCTGGCAGGTTAATTGTTAGCCACGGTGTACACTCAGTTTGGACACACAGGGCCCTTCCCGCTATTTGCCATCCTCGGCAAGCAAACACACCCTGCGCCAAATCCGTGCCCGGCGCATGGAGTGGCACCAGGGCGGAGCAGCACCTGGCCATGGAAAGGTTGTTTTAAGAGGATGCTGAAGCTGGATGCAGCGCGTTGAAGAGGAAGAGCAGGGTCGGGGAGGCCAAAACCCGGGGAAGGAGGCTGCAGTTGCTCTATTGAGGCCACGTCAGCGAGACAGAGGAGCATAAACAGCCGCGGAGGAAAATGAAGGCAGAGCATTTAAAGCCGGTGTGCATTTTCGAGGCAGAGCGAGAGACATCTACCGGCTCCCGCATCCCCGCCGCCGGGGCCCCCTCCCACTAATTACGGCAAGGTTTCCTCTCCTTTCAGCTGACAGCCGGGGAGCGTAATTAGCGTCTAATAAAACCCCGAAAAGTCAGAAATGCACAAGCGGGCCAAACAATAAGCAGCGGGGGCTGAGGCGGGGCGGGAGCGTGACGGCCGGGTAATGCCTTGGCTAAACGGTGCGCGCAGTGGCACTGTCACCGCGCCGCCCGCCCCGAGCGCGCCGCCAGCCCGCTGCAGACAGACAGCTCGAATTAATCCCAGGAGGCGCGCGTGACAGGCGAGCCAGGCAGACAATTAGAGTGAAGGAGGAAATTGGAAATGGCAAAGGTGTGAACATATGTCAAATTACAACTAAATGATAAATTACAATTCTGTCATTGAAATAAGCGGTAATTAAGAAAGATTTCAGCTAGCCCTCTCGGAGGAAAGAGAGGAGGAAGAGGAGCAAGCAGATTTTTCTTCCCCCCCCCTTCCTTTTTTTTTTTAATAATATAGTTTGGGTGTGCTGGCTGTATTGTTTCCATCTATCGCATACATTGGGGCTGCTTCGTTGTCTTTCTTTCTGAATGCATTCGTGTACTTAAAATATAATACCTTGCT